>JARCZZ010019688.1:0-40150 GCA_030323915.1 Brotogeris chrysoptera | reverse complement strand
GGTTCCCCCCCCCCCCCCCCTTCCTCTAGCCACAGGAGTGGAAGCAATCCACTCCCAGGGATGGGTGAGATGGGAGCAATCTCCATCCCCTGCGTTTGTTGTGGTGTGGAGGGATTATCCCTTCCCTGTGCGTGAAGGATTATTTGTAACTTCTTTTTGTCTGCCCTTTACTCTGTTTTCCCTGTCTTAAGGTTTTCTGTTTCTCATTTAAACAGTATTGCTCTGGTTTTGGCAGCAAGGTGTGCAGGACACAAGGGACAGGCCTGCCTTCATGTAAAAGTCTGAAAGAAAACAGTCCTTTTCCCCTTCGCTTTAGGGTATTTTGTGGGATCTCTGCTTGACCCACACCATTCTCTCTCTGCCTCTGCTCCTGTTTTGGTCTGCAAACTCAAACATTCCTCTTGCTAATCTTTTCCCCTCTTGTCATGAAAAACCTCAAGATCCAGGTAACAAATGCCATCTCACCTCTTTCTCTTTAGTCATATTTCTGTTAGGTGAATGAACCTGCTGACAATGGAAGGAAGAGGCAAGAAATCCCCCACGGAAATATCACAGATACTTAAAATAATTCGAGCAAAAATCCCTGCAGACTTAATGAAATTGCTCCCCCACCCCCAACCCACAGAGGTTTATTTATCTACTTTACTGCATTTTGCTTACGTCAAGAGCTGGATTGCTCCTGTACAGCCCCCTCACCAGGCAGATAATTACTACATATTCTTTTGTATTGCTGCCACCACCTCCACCATCGGGTGCTTTCTCAAACAATCGCCTGCGCAGCCTCGGAGCAATCCATCTCTCTGCAGACAGTAGGATAACAGTGCTTTGATATTAGGGGTCTCCCAGGAGCAGGTGAGAGTCTTGCCGCTTTTCTTGAAAATCAAATGAAGTAAATACTGTGCATTTCTCCTTCCTTTTCCAGATCATTAGCAAAGATGTTAAATAAAACTGGGCTAGCTCTCTGACAGCTCCAGCCTTTTCTTGATGGTATCTCGTTGGCCGTCACTTCCACACAGACACACCGACGTGATGCAGTGTCATTTATCATTACCTTTTGTTTACAGCCACTCAGCCAGTTGTCACTCTATGTGACAATGCCTGTATTCAAGCCAATATTAATTTATTTTGCAAGAAACGCTTTCTGAGAGTAAAGCTTATGCCTCACTAAGGATCCAGCTGTACTGCATTACTGGCAAGACCTTTTCCTTCACCATCACTCATTATATTTCTGATTAAACAAATCATAACATAGCCTTACCTTTCTCTTATTATTCACTGCTCAGTGTTTCTTCCACATGCTTCTGCTTGTCTTTTCAGCTGGCTATTCATTAAATTCTATTGCTATGCATTTAGGCAATAACCATTTTTAGGCTTTCTTTGATTTCCTCCACCTGTCTCTAGCTCCTGAAGGTCAGTTTCTTTCTCAGCTCCCTGGACATGGAACTGTTAGACTGTGTTGGCTACAGGCAGCTGGAGACCTCAGCACTGCCAGGTCTAATTCCAATTTTTGCCCTAGGAGAAGGATGTACCCAACAAACGTGACATCTGTATGTGTGGGGCAGGAGGCAAACATCTCTTTGTAGGTTATAGTAGTCACAGAAGTGGATCTTGGTTTTGAGCTTCTTCCTTTTCTAACCTTCTTTTACCTTGTTGCTCAGTGAAGGTAGAAGAGCGAGATTCAGGAACAGCATCACAGGGAATGCTGTGCTGCATCTGGTTATCACTTCCCGCCCTGCACTGGTGTGGCAGCATGCAGGTAACAGCCTCTTTGCCACAGCCTGGACAGAGGCAGAACATGCTCAGCTGCTGGACTTGCTTAGCTGTCTTCTGAATGATGGCAAGGATGGATGGAGGAAACCTGCAGGGTCTTGTTGACCATGATGCATGTCAGAAGCACATTCAGCAAAATAGTTTGCTTTGCTGTGGACAAGTAGGGACTTTCCTTTCACTTCTTTTTCCTACCGTTAATACATTCACTGCCAAAATAAATATTTCATTTCCCAGCATTAATGTAGCCCAAGTACCATTTATTACATATGTATTCTCTCCTTTACTGTCTCCTACTGTACCCCAACAACACCAAATATATAACTGTACAAAAAAGAACTGGGGGATTAGGGACGTATCTGAAACTTCTAATCTGTCTACAGCTTCAAAATTACAACAGGAACCAGGTGCTGAGCCCAAAAGACAGAACTGGATGATCTATTTAATGTAAAATTTCTGGTGAAACAGGAAGATTCCACTATAATAAATATTTACTTCAAAACGAGTTTTATCTCACTGAGATGTATTTATATTTTTCTAATTTCATAGGAAATGTGTTTCTTTTTAATACTGTCAGGGTGGTATATTCTGTAATCTTTGGAAAGTACAATTCAGCTAGAAATGACAAGAAAATTCATTTCAAATAAGTTTTAAGTTTGTAACATCAAAATGAAAATGAATTATTGTGGACATGAAGCATTTTTGTTTTACCTGTTACAGTCATTTAAAAAATATTATTTCTCTGTTTGCTGATAACTAACAAACCAGTTTGGAATGAAACGCAGTTATTTCAATGACATTTTTCCAGAGCTATGAGTGAGATAAAAATCCATTATCTGTAGAGAGAGCTCAGGGTAGGGAGTCTTAAGTCATGAATATTATGTTGAAATCATCTTATGATCTTTAGATGGCAGATGCCATGCACTTATAAACACACATATACATAGCATATATACATGTATGTGCGTGTGTTTATATCTGTGTATATGAATGTGTGAGTGTATATCTGTAAACAAGAAGAACTTTGTGCCATAGAAGTTTTGTCCTGAAGAACAGTAGCTCAATATAGCTTATGGAAAAGCATGCAGTCAGCATTATTATGGATATTATTTCTTTACAGCTTTGGACCCAGTCCAAGATATAAGCACATACTTACGTTTAGCATATCAGTAATTGCACTGAACTTTGCTTGGGAATTTTCCTTAAGTCCTTCCCAAAAGCCTTCCGTGAATATATAGTGTGGGATTTTGTTACTAACCCTTTTAATAGACCCCAGTGTCTCTCATTTTTTCTGTTTTGGAAACCACCACGATGTGACATGTGCAGCTGCAGCTTTAGGCTTGTGTGCTGTTTGTGCTAAATATTTGGATCTCAGCCTTTTTTTAGTTACCTCAAACAGGACCACTTCTAAGTGCAGCCAAAACAAGCAGGGTTGTAGTGTGTTGTGTAATAGTCATGGTCCAGACGCCTTGCAGAGCAGATCTGCCATTGCTGCCAACGGTGTATTAGGTGTTGAGGTCAGTAGTTACCATTTGTGGTGAGAAAGACACAGCTCTTGGAGAAGATGTGCTTGCTGCCATTCCTGGCAATATCAGAATTGGTAAATTCAGTGTGTCCAGCAAGAGATGCAGCAAGCCCAGCACAACCTGGTGCTTTTCATTGGGGCACAGGTGCCACCTTGCTCTGTAGGTGACTGGAAAGCAAGGGAAAACAAGCAGATCAGCCTTTGGCTGCCCAAAGCTACAGATCAGGTCCCCTGTGCCCAGCTCCCCACTGATGGACAGAAACGTGATGGAGGCAGTGTGGCGTAGCTTGTTCAATGCTGCATTATGTTAATGCATACCAGAGAGCCATTAACATGGGAATCTTAGATTTAAAAAATATCAAACTGCACAATTCAATGTTTTGTAGCATTGTGTACTCTGGAGTCAAATTTTTGATCAAGTTTGAGCCCAAAGCAAATTTTCTCGGCTCTCTATCCACAAATGCATATATATATATATATTTTTATAAAATTTGTTAATATTTACCAGACACATAATGGCACCATTATTGTTACCCAGGCAGCATGCTTTACCTGTTAAATGTTACACAACCTTTCGAAAACCAAATGAAGCAAAACCATTAGCATTAATCCATTGAATGCAGGCCCTGTTTAAAAAAGATAGATGTTTTCAAACACTAGAGTGAATGGAAATATTTTGCTGCCTTGACTGTCAGATTGCATTTCTTTCCTATTGAAGCTAAGTAGGTTAAATTAAGTGATTAATTAACTATGTGTCTGCACAATTAGATGGGCATTTTTATTCTGTTTAACTTAATGTATTTATTTCTAGCTTGGAAAGAATGGAACTATAATAAGACAAAGGGAAGAACATCTACCAGAATTAGACATTCCCAATAGCACTATTCTAGTATGGCTTTTTCTATCATTTTCATTGTAGCATTGTTAATTCATTGGGTTTAAAACTGAGGCATGAAAACTTGCTCCACAGTGAAATTTCTCAGAAGAAATTTTGCTAGGCTTTATTTACTGTTGTTTTCAAACTAGAAAATCTGTAACAACCTCTAACAAAAATAAGCGCCTTTGTTGCAGGTTTCCTGAGTTTCTTATTGTCATGAGCTGACTTGGCCCAATCTGTCATGGAGATGCCATTTCAAAAACAGCTCCTGAACTGCTACTGGGACTGTTGTCTTTACTCACATGAGGGCAGATAAAGGCAGGTCCTTCTTTGCAGCTAAGGAACTGCTCAGGTGCCCCAGGCAGTCTGAGGCAGAAGCAGCAATCACAAGTTTGGTTTCCTCAATCCCCCTTCCAAAGAGCACATGGGTGTTCCTAAACGTGCTGCTGATGTTCAGTGGAAGAAGGACACCTATGGCTCCCCTTGGGGTAAAATTCTTTCCTTCCACCCCTTCCACCCCCATAACCACGGCCTTGTGCAGCCTTGTGCTGTATTTCTTGTTGAATTCCCCCCATGCAGCCAAAACTGAAGTGCTTTTCAGTTCTGCTGTTCACCAAACTTCCTTTCCAAAATGGTTTTTATCTTGGTCCCTGCCAGAATCCCGTTCACTGGCTGGTACAAATGCTGTAAATGGACTAATGTAGGCCCAGCAAGCATTGGGCCTACTGCTTTGAGCTGCACCTTTGAAAATAATGAGCTGAATTGTCAGAGTCCTCAGTCAGCAAGGCAAGAGAATGAGAACCCTGCTGCTGCCTGCTCAGTTTGCAACTCCAGCTGCCAGCAGTGGCAACTATTCAACTGAAATTTTCTCCAGGGAGAAAGGTCTTTGGCAACATGGAAATGTTGGGATTTTTTTTTTGCCTCCCCAACAACTTTTGTTTTTTAGCATCAGCTTCCTTGTGTCCTTATACAAAAGTTCTTTTGCTTTTTCCGTTTTCTTTGTCTTTTTCTTTCTTTTTCCTTCTTTTTCTTTTTCTTTTTCTTTTTTTCCTTTTTTTCTTTTTCTTTTTCTTTTTTTTTTTTTTTTAAGCTGACATTTTGATTCTGCTTTAATCAAACTGCTTTGGAAGCAGCATGACTCTGTTTTGGAATGAGTTGCACTGGTACAAGTTTTGTGCGGAGGCACCTCTATTTCAGAATGACTACATCCCTTCTGACAGTCCTCCCACAGCTAGCCCACCTTGCCTTTCTTCAGGCCTCCATCAGTCTGGATTGTTGTTTTTACCTGTATGAACCCTACTGCTCTACAAGCATCCTGACCAGATGTCACAGGGCAGTTTTCATGCTGAGAGGCAAGTATGTTCCATCCTCTGCTTTTCTGCTTGCCTGGCACACTTCTTGCTCCTTTCCTCCTCTTCCCCTCTTCCACTCAGTTACTGACCCACTGGGGATGCTATGCCCCAGGATTTTTCAGGGATTTTTTTCTCTCCCAGGAGAATATCCAGTCCTCCTTGCTGTGACCTACCAGTGTCTGGGTCAGAGTATGTGGTTGGCAAATTCTTTTGGGGACTAGGGACAGCACCCTATCGCATCAAAGGAACAGGGGTCGCATTGCTGCAATACAAAGGTGCTCTCTTATTGCTCGTTCTACCTAAAGTTATGCACCTGATTTTACGAAGTTTTAAGTATGTATAAATAGCTACTTTTTTCTGCTGTTTCCTTCAAACCCACACCGGTCCTGCCCTGCTCAGATGGTGCTCTTACAGCTTTATACTTGTAACAGCTTGGTTTTGTTCAGTGTTTGATTTTGCAATAATTGGCCAAATGTCCCACCTTTTCCACATGTCCATGTGCTTTAGCTTCCTCTGTCTTGCTTGTTTAACCACTCTTGTCCTTTCACCCTCTCTCCCCTCTCCACAGAGCACAGCAGACATTAAAGTGTCAATATTTCACGTGGCATGTTTACCAGGGTAGAAAAACTGTGATTTAAAAAGACCAAGAGTAAGCTCTCTCTTAGTTTTTTTTAACTAGATTTGTAGTAGAGGAGGTAAATTGCCAAAATTAAACTATGACAACATTACAAAAATCCGTGGAGACAATAAGGCAGAAATTCCCAGACATCATCTCTTGCAACTCCACTTCCAAGCCCATGAGATCATTCCCACCAGCACTTCCTGCTTGGGATGCATGCCTCAGGCTAGAAAGCACCATCATAGGGAATTCTTGTCTATTTTTAGTCATATTCTTTGATTTTTTAACAATTCAGATTCAAATCTAGTATTATAAAGTCTCGTTATTTGGAAGTGAATTTTTATGATTGAAAAACATATGGGAGAGCATTTAAACAAAGAGAATTAGTGCTCAGTTTCAGTGCCTGGATTATGGAAAAATACACAGCTTCCTCATGGGGATGTGTTCATTCAGTGTTTCCCTCCTACCCCAGCAAGGCCTTTCTGAGCACTAGGCTGGTACATCAGCATCGTTCTGGTTTCCAGGTCGTATAGAGCCTTTTAAAGCAATTATCTATTTCTGTTTTGCAGCCCAACATTTCAAGAAAGCAGCCACTTCCAGAAAAGAAATCCACAGAGGTTAAGAAATAATTACAAATTAACTATTATAATAACAATTATTTTTATCCTGTGCTGTTGGTTTGTGGATTAAAAATTAAGCCCACTTGGATGAATTAAATGAAATGCAGGAGAAAGACTATTGAGAAGTGATTAGCTGGTCCCTGTGTCCTGGAAGTCTTGTAGTGTGCTACTAGGAAATACACAGCAACTACAAAGCCAAATGGCTGAATGCTGGATTATGGGATACCTTCCTAAGACACTGCACAGTTACTCTGAAAAAAAATCAACACCAGAATAAACATGAATATGCTCTTAAACTGGCATTAAAAATCTCACTGAATATGTTTAATAAAAATCTTCTATCAATCAAATACATTTTCTTAGGGACGGGTCAAAGCTGGATCAGAAGATGGCAGGCAGAATCAGGTAATTTGTGATCCTTCTCTAACAAGACAGAGAGAAAAGAAGCAGTTTGATTCTAGGAAAAGCAACTCAGCAAATGTTTCTCCTTTGAGTAAGCAGAGAGAGGAAGGAAACTGATCATTGCCTACTTTGCCCTGCTGCAGGGCAGCTACAAACTGTCTCCTGTTCAGGGCAGACAGTGAAATTACAACCGAGCATAGCCTGGTGAGCTTGCTTACTGCCATAACAGCTATGTTTAGTGGTGGGTATTTTCAGAATCAGGATTTTGTGCTGTAATCCACGTCACACAGCACCTGACTGGCAGATGTCTGGATACACAGCAAGGCTTGGAGGAATCGGTAGCTTGGAAGTGCTGGAGATTTTTTGGACGTGACTATTTTGATCATATTGTCTTTATTCCAAAAGTGAATTTCTAACTACACCCACAGCTCTCAGTCAGCAAAATCCAGAACTCACATAAAACCAGTCTAACTTTTAAAGTTGTCAGAATAGCAAGATCTTGAAAAATCTGCCAGCTCATTAATATGTAATAATCCCATGCCAACTTGCTGAAATAATTTAGCAGATAAGATCTCATTTGCTGATAACTAAATAGATTTTAGAACATTCAAGCTGGGTTTTTTTTAAAAAGCTTGTTTTCATTTATGATTGCTTGTAACTGTTTATATCCATTAAATAACTAAAAAAGCATGTCCACAGTCTGTCCCTGGCTGAATTCCTCTGAACAGTTCACTCATTCAGAACAGAATTGGGCTTAGCTTGTTGGTTCAGTGATCAGCATGATTTCTGAATCAATGTAACAGAGGAGAGGGTTTACATTACTGCAGCCACAAAATGTAATCAACTGCCTAGCATATTTGTCTGAAGAATTATTAAAGAATAGAATGCAAAGTGGCAAGAAATAGAAGTATAATTCTGGTAAAATCATCAAAGGATGTAATAACCGAGTTAGAAAATGCAGCGACAGATCTAATTAACAAACTAAATTACAATTCAGTCCAAAAATAATTGTCATTAGAAGTAAAATCACATTTCTGTCTGAAGCATCTCAGCATGTTTGCCATAATGATTGGTAAAACTAGAAATAAACCCACTCTCATTATATTTTTAATGCAATTATTACACACAAAAATCAGTCATGAAATCAAATATGCCAGTTTAGCAACCCATTCTCAGCTAAGAGCCTTCCTTTTGACATTGCAATGTAGCGGGTCAGGCTGGGGCTGCTGGCTTATAACACTCTCCTTTTGTGATCATGGAATCAACATTATTTTTGGACTGACTCTTTCTTACCAAAGGCCTGAACTAAAACAGCAGACCATTTGATTTTAATATTGACCTAATTGCACATCTGAATCAGTTGGAAGATGTCTAACAAAAGGAAAATACTAATAGGACATGTGCCAACTGCAATTTAAGTTGGGCTGCTTTTAATATAAGCTGAAGAGCTTTTGTATTAAGCTCTAACAATGGGTAATACAGCCGGCGAGCTGATTACTTAAGCAACTTCTGGATATATTCAGACAGCAAATTTGAATTCTAAGTATTTTGCATACTGTTTCCACCTATATAATTGTCTGCTGGCCCTTATCATTATTTATTATGCAAAACTGATTTTTTTTTGAAGCGTGAAGAATGAAGTAATTTAGTATGCAAACAGTTAAAACTCTCATGTGGGTTCCGATTTCGTATGTGTTGATAAATTCACTTACGGTGACTGACAGTGAGAGATTTTTTGGGGTCATATCGGTCACTCTTTCCATGACACTGATGAAAATGATAAACTAAATGCCAGAAGTGTCCCTGGCACATCATAGGATGAAATGTGTAAAATGTCAGTGTCTAGCTGGTGTCTATTAATAACTAAATATGATTGTGTGTAATAAGCAGAGATTTTCATGTTGACTGAAGTATGATTTCTTTTGATCTTCCAGATGTTGCTGCTTAGAAATTTATATTGCTCTTTTGCTGCTAAATGCATAATGACCTTTTAAAACCTTTTAACTGTTAAAAACCCTTTTATTTTCAACACCGAAGTCAAGCTTCCATCTTTTTTTTTATGTGGATTTGGAGTTCCTCTCTCTTCCCATCTTCACCTTCCCCTTTTGTTTTCTCTGGTCTCCTCTTCCTCTCCCTTTTTTCTACTTTTCTTTTTCTCTAATACTTTTCCCTAGCAAAGTTCCTGGCAATGCTCTGAATCCTGTGCTCGGACGGACAGGCACCGTAAAACAGCTGGACCTGGTCACCACTTGTGTCATTGTTACTCCCTTAAAGTCCCAGGAAGTTACCCAGCATTGCTGGGATATATCATCCGAGCAAACGTTACATGTGAATATCGAGGTCACCTCACTTCTGAGGTAGAAAAGCAACAAAGGCAGGTGTCAGAAATCAGAATTGTGTAGCTGATGTTGATCTGCTCTGAAGAAAGGAATCGTGGAGCATTGTAAGTTTCCTGCATGAATAATGCATTTGTATCTCTCATTTTTGGGCTTAGTCACACCCTGCCTTCCACATTTGGCCCCTTTATGGTTGCACCT
Organism: Brotogeris chrysoptera; assembly: GCA_030323915.1. Classification (NCBI taxonomy): domain Eukaryota; kingdom Metazoa; phylum Chordata; class Aves; order Psittaciformes; family Psittacidae; genus Brotogeris; species Brotogeris chrysoptera. The sequence continues at coordinate 30,451 of JARCZZ010019688.1, read as the reverse complement.
GTGCATGAATGGTGACTGCCTGAGAGCCTGCAAGAATAAAACAAGTCCCAGAGTAGAGGCAGCAGCAGCATAAGCGTCTCTTCATTATTCAGCTTTTGTGACAGTCCTTCGTTAGTGGAAAGCTGTCTCTGGCCTGTGTGACTCAGCTGTGTTAATGCAGGGAACTGCTTCTGCACGACACAGGTGTTTTAAGCTCTTGTTCGATTAGTAGTCACTGTACAAAGATGGCAAAGAAGGGCTTCTCTACTGGCACTTTTGGCAATGTGATGCTTCAAGACCTCTGAACAGGCTTCACAGTACTTGTTTCTTCCTCATCACTGCAGCGTCCCAGCATCATTCAGACTGAAAAGGGACTTGGGAGACCACCTAGTCTAAACTCTGACTTCAGGCAGGGCCAGCACTGGCTTGAGACCTATTTCGTCCAACCTGTTAAAAGTATTTTGGATGGGTGTAGAAGGAGAACTGCATCTGGCATATTAAGGGCTAAATCCTCTTTATAGCCTCATTCTGAGCAAATGCAGTGTCTTCAAGCAGTATTCCTGTAAATTAGCATGAAAACAAATGTGCTTGGAACAGCTTGACCAATTCACTGTAAAAAGCTTGTCCCATCTAGCTGCTTCCAAACCATCCTTTGGGTCCACTGTCATTTAGCCTATAAATTGGTACAGGGCTTTTCTGCCTAGATGCTGGCAAATAATGGGAAGTTGTCAAGGGAAAGGCTGAAGCACAGGGCCATCCTGAGGTGTTTTGCAGCCTCTGAAATAGGGACATGGCTCATAGATCTGATTTAGCTATTGCTTAATAGCAGGAAAATGTACCACTTCTGCACAGACAGTATGTAGATGGTAAAGGCAATAAAGACAATAAAGCAAAGTAAAGCATCGAGCAAAATAAACCCTATCTCACAAAGGTTTTTACCTTTACACTTAGATCTGTTCAACATAAAACAAATTATTCTGGTTATAATTACAGACTCTGTGGCAAACATGCCACACAAAGCCACACTCGAGAAGATCCTAAACCCATGGAGGACCAGACCAAGTCTACCATGGCACAGATGAAGAGTTCCTCCAGTGGTCACTGTACCAGATTATGCCAGGTTTTTTGTGTTTGCAGGTGAAAAATGCTGTCCATTGTATGGCATCTTTGCAATCTCTTTGTTAAAATGGCTGCATCTTCCCTGTGTATCTGTTTGCCACTAATGCAGCAGTGACAGTCCTGGAGCCTTTCTGCTCTCAGCTACCTCTGGTTCCTGTGCAGTGTACTGTGTCATTCATTATATATGCTGGTCCCATCTGGTCTGACAAGCCTTCTCCATCCTCAGAAGTGATTACAAATAATAATGATGACAAAACCCAGAGAATTTTTGCTTTATTTTGAAAATGATTGTTTTGTGTTGCATGAAGGTGCTTCCCGCCTATCTCCAGGGTCACCTGGCAACCATTGGCTAGCCTCCTGCCATCAGATCCATATCAAGCAAGGGCATCTGGAGCTCATTTGGGATGGGAGCTGCTCCTTTTCACTATCCCTTCTGGCCTTCTATGGGCAGAGGTGAGGCTACTGAGAGTGCGATGGATTAGTGACCATTACCCTGATAGAGGCTATTTCAACATATTATAGCAGTTTCGTTTGTGTGCTGCCAAAATATTAAAAGAAAAGCTGATGCTGATACAGTATCAGCCACCAACACTGCATAATTAAACATGCATTATTTGCAGCTGATGTTTTTCTGTTTAATAAAATGAAGGATAGTTAAGAGAAGACAGTGAGAAGATATCTGAAGGGGGCCTATAAGGATGCTGGAGAGGGACTCTTCATTCGGAACTGTAGTGATAGGACAAGGGATAATGTGTTCCAACTTCAACAGGGGAAGTTTAGATTAGATACAATGAAGATGTTCTTTATTGTGAGGGTGATGAGGCACTGGAATGGGCTGCCCAGGGAAGTTGTGAATGCTCCATCCTTGGTGGTGTTCAAGGCCAGGTTAGACAGAGCCTTGGGTGACATGGTTTAGTGGGAGGTGTCCCTGCCCATGGCAGTGGGGTGGAACTAGATGATCTTAAGGTCCTTTCCAACCCTAACTCTTCTATGATTCTATATCACTGCACAATATAACAGTCGATGAAAGCAAGAGAAACAGTGAAAGCGGTATCTCTGAGTAGGACTGCTCACCCTCTGTGTTGTTTGCTCCTTTGTTTCTTGAATGGGTCACTTAATAATAAAAATTAGGTATTTGTATATGCACATACATACACAAGTATATGTATGTGGATTAAATGAAAAAGTGACAGAGCATGGCTGCAGCACATTAGGATTTTAATATATCTGTTTAAAGGGTACACTCAGATTTTGAAAGAGTAAAAGCTTTTGCCACATAGGGGTAGGACAGACATACCCCAGCTTTCTCTCATCAAGCATCCTTTCCTTTTGTTTATACTGAAATGCCCTGTGGCTGTTCCTGTCAGGTCACATTCCCCATTCTCCTCACCCTGAACATAACATCTCTGAATTGGCTGGGGTAAATCCAGAGGACATTAAACACTGTTTTGGCCACTGGATTTTGCTACAGGAATGAAAGTGGATGAATGGCCTGTGCCAGGCTATACCTTGGTAAAACCATCTTCTTTTGATGGCCCACCTTGGTGCTAAGCCTCTTTCCTGGCTGTGCTGCTTTAGATATAAAACACCTTTCTGTTGGTGTTTATCTCTTTGCTTTAAGGATCTGTTCCTTTAATCAAAATCAGTAAGGACAGCAGAGGGAACATGGTTAAGGATGTATGTACTTGAAACATCCAAAGCTCTGAATATATCACCAACACAGGCCAGAATGGCCTGGGGAACATCTGTGCTTCAGCTTTGCTCAACAAAGACAAATATGTTTCACTCAGCGCTTTGCTCTTAGATAAGTTTCCATATCGGTAGAAATAATTCAATGTGTCTTGGTAATTCTGTTGTAATCCTGTTAAGGCAGGCTCACCAGTTCCCCCACTTCAGATTCAATAGTAATTGGGTTGATATTACCTGCAGGTATCTTTGTAAGAAGATTCTGTTAATGTCACTACTCCAGAAGCTTTATCAATACATTAATTGGTGCTAGAAAGTTGACAGCCTACCCTTAAGAGTGTTTGGCTTTGAGCAACCTGAAACTTAAATTATTATTTGAAATTATTTTTGTTTGGAAGGTAATGCACTGCAGGGGGACAGTAAGAAGTAGCATCCTTAGATGGTACCCAGGTTTGATGAATGGATACCTAATGCAATCACTGTTTTTATTTGTTCCTGTAGTGAAGGCACACCCAGGGGCTTTGGTGAGGATTAGGGCCTCTGTGCTCAGTACCATGTTCAAACAGCTTGCAATCAAATGTGGATTCATATATAAGAAAATGAAACCAGCCATTCTCTTTCAGAAAAATTGAATTCCTTTCCCAACAGGTCGATAACAGAAGCTCAGGCAGTGGTGGTTGAAAAGGATACTACGGGGTGCAGTGGAGCTTCCTTACAAAGGTCCCATATCTCCATAAGTCTGCAGCCAGATGAACCTCTGCAGCAGCACAGAGCTTTTGGGAAAAATTGTCTGCCAGAATAGAAAGTTGCCCCTCTGTCCTCATTCCTCCAGGGTTGCCTTTACAGACAGCCACAGTTGGTGGTTCCCTGCATTAGCAGGGTCTGGCAGACTGCCTTGCTCGGACGAGGTATGTGGCATAGTGCTTCCCCAGTTCCCAGTGTGGCCAGTCTCTATCTGCACAGCTGCTGGCAGACACTGTAGGAGACAATTACTACTCTGGGGTCAGCTCCCACTTCTCCCTGTCCTCAGCAACAACAAGGGAAGCAAGTCCAGTTCTCCTTCACACGCCTGTCCCTTCCCTCTTTCACCTGATCCAGCATCTCCCATTCCACTCACAAAATGTTCAAAGAGATAGTCCGGTAGCCCAGAGAGAACCTAGAGAAGCAGTGTCACCCCACACTGGCGTACCCCAGCTTTCCCTAAACTCTTCTTCTAAATCTTCCCTTTGCAGAATTAATTTCACCTGTAGTAATCATCAGCCTCGAGCTGGAATTGTGCTTTTAACAAACACAACTCTCTGTGAAGCGCTGATCATGAAATGCACCTTTCTGCCTGGATTTTGCAGAGCACTGAGGGCTGGTCTGCCTGGCACTGCGCAGAAAGACCTAATGGGTTTTACCATGAAGGGGTAATGTGGACTACTGCCAGTGGCCTAAACCAATTAGTCTAATTTGCCTGCATGGCTGAAATTTTGGGTGCCTTGGAAGAAGGAAAAAGAGATGGATACAGCTACCTAAATCTCTCTGCCAGGCAATGCAAAAGCATAGGCAACTTTAAAGTCTTGCAGAGGTTGCTCCTGTCTTCCTTACTTGTGAGGTGTAAGGAATGTAGACTGGAAATATTAGTTCTTTTCGTGCCTTTGAAATCTGTTTCATTACCCTTTCTAAAGGCAGGAGCCTAGTACTGGATGTGCCACTTCTTACATTTTGAACTATTTGCAGTAGTTAGAGGAATGATTTAGGATTGGGAATATCTGTCACCTTTTCTCTAATGGAAGTAGAGATGTTCTCCCATTTCCCAGATTTCCAGAGTGCTCTGATCATCAAACCATCCTGTAACCTGGACAAAAGTAGTTTCCAGCTCTTCTTTTCAAGCCAAGCCATGGTACAGCCAGGCTGTCAAGAGCCACAGGGAAGAGACAGCAAGCAGGAGGGAACTGAGCAGCAGCCAGCAGTCAGGCACTCATCGAGCATGCAAGAGCAGTGCTGGGTTTTGCCATGGCTTTCTTCTGATTTTTATCCTGTGATGCTAAACTATAACGCTAAAGATGCCTCAGCATGCTGCAGCCTTAACAGCAATAGAGAAATGACTGCACCACCTTGGTGGTATCAGAAGTCTTGACTCATCTGGAAACTGAGGCAGGTAGGTACCTGTTTGCCTAGACTGGGGTTGCTTTAGGATCAGCAACTTCAACCATGCCACCTGCACCAGCAATTGCAGCAAAGAGCCTGGACAAGATTCAGGCTAAACCTGCGTGTATTTAGTTGTCAATGTTCAAATACACAACTGTTGAAAAGGAGCATTTTTGATGAACTGGCTAGTGTCTGATTTTTTTAAGCCACACTGTAGTCTGTGCTCATATTATGCACACCATTCTCCAGTGTTCCAGTTCCTAGATTGTGTGAGGATAGGTTCTTGGAAATTAATAACTTAGAGCTCTGTGGCTCAGTGAATTGTTTACTTCCTTACATCATTAATACTATCCTTGTAGGAAGAAAGAGTGTTGAAAATAATAAACACCCTTTCCTTCATTAATATTCTGGAGACTATGGGAGCAAAGACCAGACATGGCTGCTAGCTATCGCGAGGCCTTGAAATACACAGCCTCCAGCTGGTGCTTCAGTCCATGCTCAGGTCTTTTCTTGCCAGCATAATAAGAAAGTAGTATAATTACACAAACCCAAGTTCGAATCTTTTTTGGCATACTGACTCTTCTGCTCTCTGTCTCTCTGTATATGTGTTGTACATACACCACTTAGAAGACATGCTGGGCATGGGTACCACTACTGCCTGTGGCTGTGAAATCACCCCCCAGCGCTGGTAGTTGGTGGGGCTAATGGTTCAGTAGATGGCACTATTTCCTCTTGATTTAGGACCAAGCCCGAGTCCCAGCAAGATGCTTGGAGAGCAGCATGGCCGAAATGCTCTGTTTAAGTCCGTTATCAGGGCTAGTTGCTTCTGTGCAAGCTGTGAAACTGTGTTTTTGGCCTCGCGTGGGAGGAGAACTGACCCTGGCGTCCTAGTTAAAATTCATTTGTGTAATTTCATTCTGATTTTATGAATCCTCTTTGCACATTCAACTGGGTATTGTATTGTTTTTACTTCCCAGCCCAAAACCTGCTGTCTGGTACTTGATATGTTGCATTAACTCTCTTAAACCAGTTATTACTATCCATCCCACAGATAGCTGCATATCTATAGTGGAAAAGAAATGTGTCCCTATACATTCCTCCCCCCATAATGTTGAATTTTAATTAACAGCCACTTATAAAGTACTTTGAGATCCCCAGAGGGGAAAAAAATGAATGTATGGAAGCACAAAGTATTGTTAATTGTTATTTTAACACTTAAAAATCATGAACACAGCCCTGAAAACTATCCAGTAAGATGCACTAATTCCAAATTCTGCATGAGGAAACTCAAGGCCACAAGGGAATTCGAAAGCTTCCTAATTAGGCAGAACTCACAAGGCAGGCAAAAAGTGGAAGACAAAGGTTAAACAAAAGAGGCAAGAATATATTTCATAGGAGTCCAACAGACAAGTAGAGAAATGCAGTGACAGGGAAATACTTGGTCTAGACCACAGACCAGGTGCAGATCCACTCGGGGAGATGGCCACACATTTGCACATGATGTACTGCACTGGTAAATGCACTGGGCAAAGCCACGCCTGAGGTGGCTCATGCAGCTTCCTCAGGGTGACACCAGGGATTAGCTTGGCCCCTTTTGTTTCGCTGATATCACAAGAGCAGAAAGGGGGAATTAGACTGACATTGATAACAGCCTGCCATACAGTCAGGGGAGAGAGTGATCATTTGTGTGCTGCTGGGTCTGCCCGATTTGGTCTTTGGATCTTGTGTTTTTCCCCAACGTGTGTTATTATTCATTCTATTTTTAGAAAATCCTGCAGAGAAGGAGCAAGTGGTTAAAAACACTAACTTGGAATAAAAAATGAGCAACAGCCTTGGGGCTGGGTTTACAAGGGTGGCTCAGGATACTAACAGCCATTTTATGTTATAAGTCCGAATGTAAATTTTCTAACGCTCTCCTCTTCCCTTACAGGAACTGTTTAATGCTCTAATTTCTGGAGTTTCCACTGGTAAAGTTTGACAGGTGCCATGGCACTTGACTTGCGCAGATAGACCTTCACTTGCAATTTGGTGACTTGACATCAAATCAGTTTCAGTGATAAATTTTTTCCCTTTCCCACAGGAGGGGCCCCTACAGCCATCCTGGGAGCCTGCTTTCCCTCTGTCTCCCTGCATCTGTGCACAAAATGCAGCCAAACACTCCTCCCCACTACACCCCCTTTTACCATTTCTTCCAATAGTCCTTGAGATCAAGTCCCTGCTCTGTCCTTTTAGGAACAGAAACTCACAGCCAGATCTTCCCTCTTTCTGGAGATTTTCTACTACTGGGGTACTGTGCAAGATAGAACGTAGTTGCCTCAGTCAATCCCATCAGTTATTTCCTATTTCACAGAAGCCTTTTCCTTTGCATTTGGATTTCAGTATTTAGAGGCTAAGGGACCTAGCCCTGCCCTACCCCAGTGCAGGTAAGGATCCAACCCCTGAAGGCTGCAGAATCAACACTTTACAGCTTCTTGTTCCCTGAGACTTAATGAATATTTATGTCTTTATTGCAGCATGGAATAGCTCAGGTCCCATGAGCACAGCAAGCAGGGGAACATTTGATTTGTGAGCCTGATATAGGGAGCAGCAGTAGCTGAAATTCAGGTACCATGGGGATTTCTGTAAAGAGGGGAGAGCTCTGGTATCTATGTAATTTAGGTACTGGGGAGGTCTGTAGGACAGCTGTTTTGGAAGTTAGCATGTAGGGCAGCAGTTAGACACTTCCAGCACTGCAGTGAATATAGTTCCAGAGGCTCCAGCAATATGCAATCCATACTCACATATTTTGGTTGTTCAAAAAGGTTTTTACCTTTCCTGAAAATTAAGCACAAAGGGCCTAATTCTTGATGTTGCCTGATATAACTCTTGATAAGTATCACTGAAGCCAATCAGCAAATCAGCATTTCACATTTGCCTCTTTGAGAATGGGATTTATTCCTTACATAACCAGATAATCATGTTGTCATCAGACTAATTCATATGCCTGCAGAAGAAAGTGTCTCTCTTGTTTTAATGTTGCTGTAACATTTTCTCCTTGGACATCCACTCCGTATCTAAAGGCTTCACAATTTACACAGAAAATAGAGAGCTTCTCTTTCCTTGCTAGTCTGTGGCTGATTTTACCTGTGCTCAGAATGCAATAGTCAGTGTTCATTTTCTTGACATAAGGCAAGTAAGCCTAACATCCTTTGCAGAATACCACAAATACCGTATGGAAGTTTTCACGTCTCCCTTTTGGGCTGAATCTTTGCTTAATGCATAATAGTTTTTAATATTAAATGTTTTCAGGAAGATGTTAAGACCACAGTCCATTTTCCTTTGCGAAACCCCTGTGAGTGACAGCCTGGGTACTTCTTAGGATAAGGTTTTGAGAGACAGCTCTGCCGTATAGCTTACAATCTAAAATATGCAATGTCCTCACTACAGGTCCTGTGGTCTAACTGTTTCCCTTGCATTCACTCAGCTCTTTGGACCTCTTAGCATCCAGTCTGTATCATTAAAGAGAAAAACAATTCATGTGGGGGAAAAAAGGAAGACACAGGGAAAAAAAGAGAAAGTTTAGATCATTGAGATGATTTGCTTCACTGTATTCCTAGTTGAGCCAATGTGAGTGACACGATGGGGCAGTGCTGCCAACAGCAGTGGGATTCCCAGGGATGGGGGCTGCCCTCAGAGCAGTGAGCTGTGAGCTTGCCACATCTGCCTGTGAAACATCACCCTTAGAGGTGAGTAGATATCATTCCTCTCTGTGATCCACCCCACAAGCCAGAGGATGCTGCAGAGGATGCAACAAACTAGACCCAAATGCCTTAATTTTAGCATGCTACCATTGCATGTACCACAAAGCAATCTGGGATGGGGAGAGAGAGAATCTAAGATCTGTTTCTGGCTGTGGCTGGAGAAAATGGACTGCTTTCCTTTTGTGTTTGAGCCTAATTATTGTACTGAGAGTCTGTCTTCACTGGTATCTTGGAGCTTTAGGGCTCTGTGCTGAAAGAAGGATAAGTGCCAGTAGCAAAAGAACAGGGTACTCAGTACCAGAACAACAAAAACATCTTCATGAAGGCAGTGAACTGCAGGACTCTAATTAGCTCTGGTAGCAGCAGGACCCAGCTGTGATGTTGAACACAGATCTGAAGCTTGAAGAGACTCTGGCCAGCCACAAGCAGGATCCGTAACTGTGCCAGAAGAGAAAGGAACAGAGGAAACTTCTGCCATGGTGACATGAAAGTGTGCTCAAAAGGTGTCTTGGACTCTTGTGCCAGCTGGCTGAGTGGCTGCAGAGCCTAGGTACAGAGATTAATTTCTGGGAAATGTAAAGACATCTATGTTTAATATTAAAGCTTGTGACTCATTTTCTCTACTTGCTACCCCAGCTGCACAACCAAACACAGAGGCTTCAGTCTTCTTTCCTATTTCCTTCAATCATCTGTTGGAAAGTCATGTCATTAGAATGAAATCTGGAGAGTTAATCTCAAAAATTTCACTGAGATGAAGAAATGCCTGTGCTGCATTAGTCCATCTTTCCTTGAAGGTGAGGTCAGTCACCCAAAAGGCAGTTTTTTCCATCTTTCTGGCCTTACAGTACAGTCTCTGTATTTTCTTGCATGTAAGAAGCCAATAACATTACCCTTGTAATGGGTATTCTGGGTCTCTTCATCAGATTCTTCTAGGCAATTCCAGGTCTGTTTTTTACTCGACCTCTAGTTTTGAATTGCATGGCAGGTTGCCTATTTCTTTGCTTTTGCACATTTCTGTTGCTTGACAAAGAATCCCATCCTAATCCCTTGAAGTTGCCCATGATTCTGCCATTAATCCCTAAAAAAAAAAAAAGGGTACAAAACGTAGAGTCTCCCAGAACCAAGAGAAATGAGTTATCATAAAGAACATCAGTGCTAAATACTGTTGTTTACCCATGCACTCCAAATGCATTAATAGGTTACAAAATGGAAATGAGTTTAGGTTAGACAGACAGCTTTGTCACTTTGCAGATGACAGGCCTTTAGACTCACAAGATAAATAAAACAATTCAAGCATGGCTTTACCACTCAACATACTTCTCCTTATGTTCTTACAAAAGCTTGGGCAAATGTGTATTAATGTAAAAGGCACTTTCCTTCCTGTGATTATTTATGTAATCAGTAGGAAAAAATTCATGATGAACTAGACTCTGCGGGTCAGCCTCTGATCACTCTAATTTGAATGCTGGATGAAGAAAAAATGTCACAGGCAGCCAATATCCTGAAAAAGAGAAGATCTGCAGGGCCACTGACAGGGGACTGGCAATGAGTTATCACAGTAGATTTTTTTGGTTGTTGCTGCTTTTCTCTCTGTGCGTTATCTGGTCTTTTGCCCCTGAATTACTAGCTTAGGCTCCCCTGCATGCAAGACAGATGCCTAATTTGTGAATACCAACAGGAGTCATGTACAAAATAGATGCTAAACTGCTCAGACCTGCTAAAACTAAGAAACTTCTGGGCATGTCTGCAAATCCATTAGTTGCCTCAGGTACATGGGTGCTTGAGGCTGTGATGCTGTCAGATTTTTAGGTGCCACTGGGATTCATGAAGGAATGGTTTTGGGGTACCACCTTTTTGTGTGGTAAGCCTTAAAAAGATTTCATTTTGGTGTGGACCCATAAGTTCTTGATACTTCTGTGCAATTCACAGGGGATAACCTGTACTTTGCAACTCCAGTTTTGCTGGCATTCCAGTCAGGGTTACAGGGATACGCACTTGAGCTCCTTCTGCTCCTGAGTGTTGCATGGGGAGCTGAGATGACAAACTTAAGAGTGGCCAATCCTTTATGTGGCAGGGTGCTCAGGTGCAAGGCTGCACCTGTGCATTCAATGACAGAAAGCACAAATGCATTACCCTTTGGTTATCACAAAACTAAATGATTCCAAAATGACCACAGCAGCCTATATACTCATTATTTGCCCAGTGATAATATACAAACCCACCTTCATGTTCTTCTGTCATAGAATCATAGAGTCATAGAATGTTTTGTGTTGGAAAAGACCTATAAAGGCCATCTTCTTCAATCCCCCTGCAGCGAGCAGGGACATCTTCAACTAGATCTGGTTGCTCAAAGAGCTGTCTAGCCTTGAATGTTTCCAGGGATGGGGCATCTACCACCTCTCTGGGCAGCCTACGCCAGTGCTTCTCTACTCTCATCGTAAAAAATTCTGTCATCGTATCAATCTGAGTCTCCCCTCTTTTAGTTTAAGATCATTACATCTTGTCCTACCACAACAGGCCCTTCTAAAATGTCTGTTCTCATCTTTGTTATAAGTCCCCTTTAAGTACTGAAAGGCTGCAATAAGGTCCCCTTGAAACTTTCTCTTCCCCAGCGTGAACAACCCCAGCTCTCTGTTTTTACTTGTAGGATAAGTGTTTCATCCCTCTGATCATTTTTGTGGCTTTGCTCTCAATCCTGCTGCAAAAGGTCCACACCTTTCTTGTACTGAGGACTCAAGAGCTGAATGCAGTACTCCAGGTGAGGTCTCATGACAGTGGAGTAGAGCGGGAGAATTACCCCCTTCAACCTGCCTGACATGCTTCTTTTTATGCATCCTAGGATACAGTTCTATGACAAAGCTGATTGTGGTGCTGATGCTTTCTGCCCTGAAGCTTTCCCCATCTGGAGCAGGACTAAGGTATGATAGTATTAGAACTTCACAGGATCCTTGTAGTTCAGAAAAAACATTTTATTGGCACTTCTCCAAGGGGAGTAGTCAACAGCTTGATGGTCTGCTGGTGACCGGCCATCAGTGAGCAGAGTTATCTGGGATACTGTGTCTGATTTGGGTCCCCAGCTGAAGAAGTATAGGAAAAAACTGCAGTAGGTCTAATGGAGATCTACCAAAATAGCATGAAGTTGGGAGCTCATGGCTCACAAGGAGAAGCTGAGGGAGTTGCACCTGCTCTGTGGAGAGAGAAGGCTAACGGATAAACTTGTAACTGAAAGGAATTGATAGGCAGCTACAAAGATGGAAGACACTCTTCTTGGTGGTGCCAGGCACTATAAGAAGGAAAAAGACCACAGAATGCAATTTGGGATTTCATTTTGGGCAATAAGAAAACATGTTTTAGTAGGAGGGCGCAGCAGTGAAAAGCTTATCAGAAGCGTCGTGCAAACTCCATCTTTGGAGGTTTTTGAGCATTGGCTACACAAAGCCATGAAACTGGTCCTGTGTGAGTGATAGCCCATCTGAGTGGAAAGATGGAGATTAGGCACCTCCAGATGCCCATTCCAACCAACACTTCTGTGATTTAGACAATTCTGGGCATTTCTGTAGCTGTTATCTGTAGTACAAATGCAGTTCCAGGCTTCTGAAACAAGGCTGAGTCTGACCAGGAGACTAAACCAAAAAAAAAAAAAAAAGCCATGAGAACAAAAGTTTTCCTCTAAAAGAGAATGCAGCGGAAGATTACAAGAATGTTATCCATATGCTGGTGTAAGACAAAGAGCTGTGTTTGCCATTACATTGAATGGATTGACTGTGAATCTCTTGTCATTGTACGAAGTGCTGGGGATAACTTCAGGAGGAACCTGCTGGAAGGAGACTCCACATGCTGAAGTGATGAAAAGCTGCCTCTCTCTTGACAGCAGAACTAAGTCTTTCTTATAGAGACTGAGGAGCTATTGTGTGTGGGGAGCCCCATCCAGCTTATGATAGTGATAGTACCCTGGTTTAAAATGTTAGGAAGAGAGAAGGAAATACCCTGAGGAAAGAAGTCCGCATTAATTTTACTGTTACTCTTTGGGAGTGAGCAATACTTAAGCCTCAGGTTTGCAGTCATTCAGGTAGCAATAGCTGCCAATTTAGTCTGCAAAAAAAGTCTGCTGTCACACAGACACACACAGATGCACACATCTACACCATCTTTCAAATGCTTTCTAGTATTTACTAGTCACCAGTTACCTGAGATTCCTATGCGGTTAACACATTCCTGATGTGTAGGCAAAAGTAGCATTTCCAGTTTTTGCTGTATGACGAGTCTTTGTATGGGCTGGCAGCAGCACAGAGAGCAAAGAGTACACTGCCATTTCACTTAATCCCATGTGCCAAACCAAAGCAGAAGATTGAAGCTATTGCTGGCACGCATCAGTGTGCATGGATTTGAAACCTAAAAAAGAAATAAACTTGTACATCTTCACAGATCTATTTAAATACAATATTTTATTCCATTCCATGTAGCTTTTTATACAGTTCTCATCACCATAGCAACACAGGTCCAGCTTTTCAATGGGTACTTAGGTATCCTTCAGCACCCAGATCTACCAGCTGGGTGGTAGTGCAGTCACAAAAACATCATGAAGCTTTCCCACACTGCTGTGTGTGTCCAAGGCGCCTGAATACAGGTGCTGCCCACAAGAACCTTGAGCTGCAACTCAAGCCAGCATAGGACTTGAAGACATATCCTTAAAGTGAGAATTTCCCCACTTGTGTCTTCAGTGCATTGGAAACACCCTGAGAGGATGGTTAACTGATCTGTGGTTCACTCAGTAGATGAACTAGGGACAAGTATGGCCGTATACATTAATTTCTATACCTGCCAGTCTTTCCATCCTGGCAGCCCCATGCAGCTTGGTGGTTAAAGCACCGATGTGTGACAGACAAGTTCAAATTTTACTCTGAATCACTTGAAGCAGAGAAGTACATCTCCTTCTCCCACATCCTACCATAACCCTACTCCCAGTTCTCCCTGTCTGAATGAACATGCTGAAGCAAAAATATTTCCTCTGGAGAACACCTTCCCCCCAGGGAAAAGGTTTGAATTTTGTCTCAAATCAAGCAAAACCAGGGAACTGAGCTGGAGTTTCCTGCAGCACAAGATTAACAATCATCTGTCATGGTTTGGTTCTGTTATCTTTTTGTAAAGGGAGATATGTGTGCAGGGGGATTTTTAAAATACACATATTCCTGTGCATATGAATTGTGTACCTCTTTGCATGCTTCTACTTAGATTAATAGTGTGTGTATATTTAGCAGCACTGTACAGACACTGCATGAATAAAGGTTGTTGTGTACATTTTTAATTCCTGCTCCCTCTAAACACCTCAATCTATGTTGTATACAGTGATGTTAATGTTCAGGTAGTGTGCAAGGCTATTCATGCTTGTGACCTGTTTGATGGGGGAAGGGGATCTCCTTGGCACAAAACTTATTAGTATCATCAATCATCAGGGGTGTCATTTCCAAATTCCCTTTTCCTTACCTAATTTGCTAAACCTAATTCTTTATCACACTACAAAGCCCAGCAAGAGAGATGGAAGTGATAAAGAGAGGTGGCTTGCTCATCCATGCTCTACTGTACAGAGGCAATGTCAGCCTGGCATCTTCTAGAGGGATTTCCCAATTTCTTTCTCTTTCCATGTAGGGTGCTTTTTATCTCCTCAGCCAACAGCGATTAGCAGCCCATTGCATTCCTATTGCGCTGTAGCTTTGTTTACCTCTGGTTCCTCAGTGTGCTCTTTACAGTTGCTGGAATCCCTAAGTCAAACACCTTGCGTGCTCTCTCTGCTGGTGCTGTCTTGGCTTAGATATATTTGCTAATTCAGTCAGTTCAGGAGACCTCCAAAATACACTTCATAAATCTCAACAACCTAAGACTATGCATTTTTTTCCAAGTCCAGTACTAAATTAGCAAAAGACCTTTATCAAAAACTTGCCTTATTGAATTTGCCAGTCTTGTTCTACTTGTGCAAATAATTGCATGTCTTTAAAACTTGGAGGGAGGAAAACAACAAACCATGAGTGGAATTTAAACTACTTGACTCAAAACTCCTTTTCCTGGCATAGACAGGGAGGACCAGGATTTCATCCTATACGTGCTGTCACTTCCATTCTATATGCAAGTTCTGTTCTTGTCAATGAATTTAACTCACCAGAAGTCATTGATTTCCCTGGCTTTATTCACAGAATTGTCCTACACATGGAGTCCTAATGGAATTAATGGATCTGCATCCTGCCCACATAGATTACAGCGCTGGATTTGGGCTCAATTGTTCATGGACGTGACTTTGTTTCATCATTAGACCTTTAAAATACACAGCTGTTTCTCCCAGTTGTTATGAAGAATTTGCCATAGAAAGAAACTGGAAACATATGAAAGCAGTAATGAGGCAGGTCAGGAGCCCTAGCAGGAAATGACCTTCAGAATCTCGTGCACATTAAGGGAACAAAAAATACAAGCTCTGCTTTTCATAAGATGGGGAAGGTACGTCCAGTGCGTAAAGCTTTTAACACCCACACAAAGAATCAGTGAAGCCTGACTCTTCTATCTGATGAGGAATGAGTAAGACTCAGAATACAAAGATGTCGCCAATTAGCAACATCTCAGCTGGAAGTGTGAATATTTTTAGAAAAAATGAACAAATGGGAGACTTATTTTAAACAAAGAAGAGATTTTAATCAGATGGAGAAACATATTATGGGGAATGCTTTACAAAAATCCTTTGGGAATTTGGTAGTGCCAGTAGGAATGGTATTTGACACTTTTTTTTCCTTTTTTTGTTTTCGCTTTGGACATCTATGATTTCCCCAGTGACAACCAAGTCCCATGAGCTAAACCATTTGGGACTCCCTTTTCAGATACTGTCATGATGACATTAGTCTTTGTAGGAGCAGAGGAAATAACATTATGTGGATCAAGGCACACCATACTGAAGTTTCACTAATCCCAAAATCTTTATACAAGTCCAGCAAAACAGACTTTGGGAAGTCGCTTTGGGAAGGACCTACTCAAAAGGTGAAAAGTCACATCAGTAACTTGGGCCGACAGCAGTCAGGATTTATCAGAAAATTGGAAGAGAATGTTTCTGACACAGAAGTTTGATAACAGGAGACATACAGAGAAGGGTCTGCTTTGATTGCAGATTCATGGTGGTGTACCTTACCCACTCTGCCTGTCCCCTTGAGGTAAGCAGGCAGATGCTACGTTACTTGAATGTCCCATGTACAGCAGCAAGAAGCCCAGCCATGAACTAAGCTGTTTGTTCAGAAGCCCTGAGACCCCAAAGGCTGCTTTTCCTTTACAGAGGAGGTATCTGTTTGCTCAGCTCCCTGTCTGAAAGCCATGTTCAGACACCCATAGCTATAAATAAATGCTTAAACAATGCTATTTGAGATTGTAAAAGCTCTTCTGAGCAGGTGTTGACTACTACACTACCCAATGTTCCTTACTCTATTCTTGGTTGGCTTTTCAGCATCTCTAAAATTTATTTTCCAAGGAAGATATAAAAACCTTAAAGGCTAGAAAATTGCAGTATTCTTATTTGAGAACTATCAAGCATAAAGGGGAATCTGTGCTTGATACAGCCTAGACCTTTATTGTAAATTGTGCTCTGATCTGGTCATTTCACACCCAAAGGGATCATGCCGATGCCAATGCCCAGGGAAAGGTACTGTCAGACTTCTTGTGTCCCACTGGATGGCCCACAAATTAGCTTGACTCATTTTCTGAGAACTGTAAGTATCTAATGGAAATGGCTTTTACACAGGGATGCTACAAGGGATGAAGTAAGACTTTGACACTGAAATTGCAAGTTCCTGGTCAATGCGTGTTTGCCTTCCCAGAGCCTGAACTATAACTCTTCCCCACAGTAAATGCTCCACTATTCAGATTGTCTGAGAATTGTATTTTGTTAGCCTTTTGTAGCAGACCAGTAGAGAAAAGACTCATAAAATAAATTGTAAGTAAGTGTAAAATTAAGTGTGATTAGACACAGGGAGTAAGCCACAATTACTGCATATTCCCTGCAGGCTGGGGAGAAGTCCTTTTCTTCCTTTACACCCTAAAGCTGTTATGTTGGCTGTGTCCAGCTGTTTGCCTCACTGACACATGTTGTATAGCTACTCCCTAGAGGAGCTGAAGGACTTGCAGCTTGAGCTCACAAGTGTTGGCATCTAAACTTTCTTCCATGTATGTGCCACATTACAGCACGCGTCACACAACAACAAGGTAGCAATTTCTCTGATGCAAAGTCAGCTGGTTGCTATGACAGAAAATGGGTTTTGTTTGAATGCTATTTTGAGGCTAATTTATATCCCTTGCACCAACATCTAAGGAGGTATAAACTAAGATTTGTTTTAAGCTCCATATCTGAGAGGACCTTCACTAAGGGGTGACCATTCCATTTTATCTAATGTTTCTATAGATCCTATCAATATGACACGAGTTAGCTCTCTTGCAGTTATCCTATTCACTAGATACATCAGGAATAGCCATATATATAATCTGCTATGAGAAAACATTTGAGAACATTTTAGTGGGTGATGTGGCCATTTTCTTTCACATATCTATCAGTGGCAAGGGAGCAAGCCCTATACAGATTACCAGCTCAAGGGTCTTTTAACTTATTTAGACCATAACAATCAGCTGCAAAAATAGATAAAGCTCATATCCTCTATGGGTAGGTTTCCGTTCCACCAAAGCAGGAGGAAGTTGGCCAGGTCTCAGGTTTTTACAGTCTGTAGAATTCTTAAGAAGTCACCAGTGATTGCAGGGCTAAATCTTTCCTGTGTACTCTGAAATTGAAAAATATTATCCTTCATGGCAGAGAATTTTTTGACAGGTAAGTACTTTATGATTCCTATTTGACTTTCATCAATCACAGTAAAAGTCAGGTAAGGCCAGTTAATACTATGCCTGGTAAATTGTCTCAACAAGTCTGCAAGACTAAATATTTCTGCTATTGTACTTAGGTAACTGCCACAGCCACATACAATTGGGTGGCTTGTACTGAGAAAAATATTGTTACTTTTGCAAATCCACCAAGTCATGCGCTGAGGTTCCACTCAAGTGAGGACAGTTATGAAGGCAGTTGTCACAGTCCTCCTGCGGCTCAAAGAGCTGTGTAAAGATTTTGGCTGAGGTGCCAGCTGTATGCTGGGTTAAAACACCAGCAATTTTCACCTTGGGGTAAGGTTTAGTGGAACTCATTGCTTTTAATTTGCAGCTTTGAGAAGTGTAACCATCTATGTTTTATAGATTTTTCTTTCCTATGAGGGAACTCATCAACTTTGATCTCTGTAACTATTGATTCTCTGTATTAAGGGATTGGTGAAACAGATTAACCACAATAGCATGCTAATTAAGACCAGGTTTCAGCTTTTCAAAATTACTCTCTTTTTGCAAAAAGCTGATGAACTGACTGGCATTAGAGACCATATAAGCCAAGGAGCCAGAAAGTAGAAGTCACAAGGGAAATCATCCACATACCCAAGAGAAGGATAGGAGACAATGCAATCTTGTTTTCACAATGTCCTGTGTGGGGCTGTATCCAAACATTTAGTGGTGCTAACAGGATATTTCTCACAGACAAAGCACTGTCAGATCTTCAGCCAGGTTGAGACTGGATCTGCTAAGCGTGAGAATTCCAGGATGAGGAGTCAAGACTAGGAATGGGACCTTGTCCTACATAAAGCTGTTCTGCCAAACAAGCCCAGACCGTCAGACTGGGAACCTCTTCAGGTTTTCTGAATTATCTTCAAGCTAAATCAACCTTCTGGCTCCTTCCATCCTTGGCTTTCATCTGTCAGCCTTTGGAACAGACTCTTGCAGTGGGTTTGTGGCTGGTACAGGGGGTGCTAATCTCAGCTGGGGGCATTTCTGCTGCGCTTGGGTAAATAACAGTTTCCAACTGAAAGCAAAATGCAAATGTCATGTGTGTTGTATTTCCCCACCTTGGTGCTCCCAGACCTCTGCTCTGGAGGAAGGACCCTCTGCCCACCTTTCACTCCAGCTCTGCTCTGCTTTTCCCAAGACCTATTTTCCACTTCACTCTCACCGATTACTTTTTTCTCAGAGGCTGCAAACCTCAGTGTCAGCTCAGCTCGCATTAGTGTCAGAGAAGTATCTTTTGGCAGTTTACAAAAGAGAAAATGTAAAGTTAAGCATTCTTTAATGTGAAATGTGATAGAGTTCCTATTCTGGGCTTCTCTGAGAGGCCTGAGGCTCCAACTACCTGAAAAAGCCAATAAAAGCTAATGTCATCTGGTGACTCAGCTCCTCTCTACCAGAGCTCTGGCCCTGATTTGAGTGGGAGACTCACAGGGTACATGAAGTCTGTTTCTTTTTGCCTCAGTCTTCACTGGCAACCTCTCTGCCCACGCTTCTCAAGTGGATGGACTGCAAGGCAGGGACTGGGGGAGCAAAGTCCCTCCTACTATGAGAGAAGATCAGGTTCATGACCACCTGAGGAGCCTGAATACACATAAGTCTGCATGGCCTGACAGGATTCATCCCCGAGTCCTGAGGTAAGTGGCTGATGTAGTTGCCAAGCCCCTTTCCATAATGTTTGAAAAGTCATAGCAGCCAGGTGAAATCCCTGGTGACTAGAAAAAGGGAAACATTGCACCCAATTTTAACAGGGCAAAAGGGAGTACCCTGGGAACTACTGACCTGTCATTCTCAGCTCTGTGCCTGTGAAGATCATAAAACAGGTACTCCTAGAAGTCATGCTAAGGCATATGGAGAACAGGGAGGTGATTAGAGACAGCCAGCATGGATCCACCAAGGGCAAGTCCTGCCTGATTAACCTAGTGGTCTTCTGTGGTGAACTTACTATATCAGTAGACAAGGGAAGAGCTGTGGATGTTATCTATCTGGAATTCTGTAAGGCCTCTGACATAGTCTCATACAACATGCTTCTTTCTGAATTGGAAAGATACAGGTTTAGTGGGTGAACTGTTCTGTGACTGGTGACAGCCAACATAGCTTCACTGAGGCCAAAGCACGCCTGACAAAAATGATGACCTTCTATGATGTGGCATTGGTGGATAAGGAAAGAGTGACTGACACCATCTACCTGGACCTGTGCAAAGCATTTGACACTGTCCCACACAGCATCCTCATCCCTAAACTGGACAGACATGAAATTGACTGATGGACCACTCTGGATAAGGAATTAGCTGGATGCTTGCATTGAAAGAATTGCAAGCATCAAGTGGTTAAAGGCTCAAAGTGAAAGTGGAGACCAGCAGACTCTTGTCCCTTATAGCATCGTGCAAGCTGGAATGTGGGCTGGATTTCCAGAAAGAAATATTGTGAGAGCAGCTCTTCAGCATCATGTACATGCTTATAACCATTCAACCACATTTTAATTTGGGCGTTGAAAAATTGAGGAGCATGATCTGTACAGCTTTGGAATATTGTTTAAAAATACATCTCTCCCAGTAGATGGAAGCGCGCAAAATATGAACACTTTTTAGAAAAAGCCTCAATTTTATTATTGCTATGATTTCCCACTTTCAACATTTTCTGGAAGGAGGAAGGATATTTGGTTCAGAGGTTATTTTAGCTGGTTCTACCCAGTTGGAACTGAATTCCTCCCACCCCTGCCCAAAAGTCTTTCCTTATAATGACAGCTTTTACTTGTTTCCAAGTGCTGGGAAGAGGAGTCCAATAAACCCCTCTTTCTGTTCTTCCCAGAAATAAAAAAAAAACATTTAGGCTGTCATTCAGGTCTGCCTTCATCAATTCTATTTCAGTGTGGTTTATATGATCGTGTCTGCCTTTGCAACAGCAAGGAATCTCAGTGGGATGGAGCAGCTTAATCGATCAGCAATCCTGGTCACCCAGAAAGCATGTTAATTGGCCTCAGTACTTGAAGTATGTGACACCGCCTGACCTAATCATTGGAGCTGGAGGAGTCAATAAAGAAGAGGAGAAATGCAGATGGAGAAAAGAAAGACTCAATTCTATACAAGAAGCTGTGAGCATCATTCCTGAAACTAGTAGTGGTATATAGAAAAACAAAGTCGAGTGTTCACTGGATAAGGCCCAGGAGAGGTAAGAGCAAGAATAATTTTATGTTTTCAGTTTCACTTTTTAGTCTTCCATCACGTACATCTGATAGATCTTAGCAATTTGTCTGAAAACGCCTAACTGCATCTGTGAAAATTATTCATTCTTCCACTTTAATAACCTAATATTGCAACTTGCCTTGCCCCTGGGCTCCCCCAGGGATAGACTGAGTCTGGTGAAGCCACTGTGACCTGGTCAGGGAATGGGCAGGGACGTACCAAGGCTCATCTTCCTCTGAGAGAGGAGCAGACTTCACATTCAGCATCTCCATTAAGTGCTGCAGGTGAGACCTCAGCTCTGCCCACGGCAATGGGAGAAGGTTTGCTTAGCTACAGGGTCCAGCATTTACCTCCAATCACTGATGACCTAGTAACTTCAGGCTGCTAATTTAGTCCTGTAATTTAGATAAATGAAGAAGTTGGTGCAAATACCTCCCATGGTGCCTGCAGTACTAGCCATCAGCAATGGCTGGGTGAGGGTTGAAGGAGAGCGGATTGCTTTCAAAGGCAAGGCAGTGTCCTTTTAGCCTTGTTAAAAGTGCTCCTGTCTCTGTGTTGCAGACTTCAGTCCCTGGAGCTGGCAGGGGTGACTTTCCAAGCCTTGACTGCAAAGGAATTAGCATTTGCAAGTACACGGTGTTGTGGTGAGCACAGGGAAGGATTACCCTGCATACACAGACAGGGTTTGAGCATGTGAGCTTTTGGCAGTCGAGGATGGTGAGACAAGAGCCCAATATCCTAAACCTGCTTGGGGACAGAGGCCAGCCCTCTTGTGCAGTATGACCGGGTAAGAATGGAACACTTCGCTCCCCTTCTGTGGTGTCAGGATTGGATTTGGAATAATAAAGCTCTTCATCCTGCCATCTCTGAAGGCAGGAAGTGCTGTAGTGAATACTAAACCTCCTCTTAAAGATTCAGAAAAAGGAGGAGATAGATAACAGAAAATGCATCTGACAGTGTATTAAATGGAGGCTGGTGTAAAGGGTATCCTCCACTGCCTGTTGTGTTCATGGTGAAGCACTAGCACACCAGCAGTACTGGGCTGTGCAAATACCCTCAAAGGGGGATATCTGGAGAGGTAGGCACAGCACTGGTCTCATCTGCTGGGGCTGTGCCTGACCTCTTGTGCCTGTTGGCAGGGCCAGCAACCCTGGGACCTTCCTGGGGAGGATGCAATGGAATAAACTCATATGGGCACTGCCTGGATTGTGGTTCATCCAGCAGCCAGCTACAGACATGAGCAACTTGTTGGTGTGTTTAATGCTTAATGCTGGCCTATCCTGTTGGACAGGGCAGGTGGCACGCTATCCCGAGACGTGGGAGAGGAAACCAGGGAACATATGTTAAACCCAGGCATGGAACCATCAGGACTGAGGCCCCAGGGATAAGGATGCTTAAAATGACACCTATCACAACCTTTTGAACACCCACTTGGGTTCTGAATTACCTTCTAGTTTTTGTCTTTAAGGCTAATAACAGAATCACAGAATGGTTTGGGTTGGAAGGATCCTTAAATATCACCTGGCTCCAACCCTCCTGCCTTGGGCAGGGACACTTTCCACTAGATCAGGTTGCTCAAAGCCACATCTAACATGGCCTTGAACACTGCCAGGGATGGGGCATCCACAGTTTCTTTGGACAACTTGTTCCAGCGATAGGCAAAGTATTTGTGCCTATCTCTGCAGCCATGAAACTCCTCAAAGGCTGAGGTGGTTTTGTGATTAAACATTTCTGGACATGGTAGGTGGTAATTTTTTCCCTCTGAACCCAGCAGGTGGCAGATCCACAGAATCCAGCTTGAATTTTTATGCAATGACAAGTAAAAATGGAGAATCTCTTACTCAAACCAGAAGCTGTGGAGACTGGGCTAAAGTCAGTCTGGAGTAGCCGCGCCTTAGGAAAGGGTCCTTTGAATTAGAGGGCCCTGAAGGGGAAATTTTCAGTGATTTCTTTTCATCCATTTTTCACCAAATTTTAGATTTTTTTCAGTAGAAATATGTCAGGTTTGCAGCTGACTTTCAAGGTAGTTGGAAAATGGACTTTTTTTCTTTTTATTTTCACCAAAAAGTCCAATTTAAATTTTTCCAATTATTTCTTAAATTAGCCCCAGGAATCCTTAGAGCAACTCAGGTATCCTGACTTTGTATTTTGCACCCTGACTCACTCTGTGTAACCATACAAGTGAGAAGGAAGAATCAGCTGCAGATTGTGCCACTATCAACATCCAGATCCCAATACTCAACAAAAGCCAACATCACCACCCCTATTTTATATATGGCACAATAAAGCTATTTGTTTATCCTTGAACTTCCATGAGGAAACCAGGACTTCCTTTTTAGAACTTTGTCTTTAACCACCTCCCTTTTATTAACTTAAACATGTGAAAACTCACCACTGAAAGATAAAAGAGAGTTTGCTTGGCAGGCATGCAGGTTTGTGGCTGCCTACCAATTAGAACAACCTCATGTTGGTGGAATATGTAGAAGGAACTTGCAGGAGAGGCACTGCTGACAGCCTCTCAAAGCTGCAGGGACACCGGTATGGACAAAATGAGTCCCAGCTCCTAGCAGGGCCAAGATGGTAGTGAAGGAGGGGATGTCTCCAGACCCTCTATAGCCCATCAGAAGCTATAGATGCCCAACCATGAGTAAGTGAACATGTGCCTGGTAGGAGTGCTGTGATGCTATTTTATCCAGCACAAATGTCTGGAGGTACACTTACCCATCTGTTGGCTAAACACTTAGCTGTGCTTTCATTTTTTCTTTCTGTGTTGCTATTGTTTATGTATACATAGATCTGTAGGCAAGGTATGGTCCACAGTTGGAAAACCCCATTATGTTAGCAGGGAAGCTGTTAACATAAATGTAGAGTCAGAAGTCACAGGCACTATTAGTTGTAACCGTCCAACAAAGTGCATTTTCAGAAAGAAGCAAAGCTTAGAACAATTTTATCAGGAAGAAAGTTAAGGTGGCACTACGGACTCATGTTGCCCTTCAAGTGCCAGAAAGCGTTCAGACAGCGGAGCTATCAATGTTAAGTCAAACACAGAAGGAAAGTAGAGCAAGTTGTAGTAACTTGGTGGACAGGAAGGAGAACAGACATAAGGAAGAGGAGCAATAAAGTCTCCAGACCAGCCAGGTGAAACATGCAGACCTGTCTTGTCCATTCTTTTCCATAACTCACTTTTTTCCAGAGCCAACAAAAGTTATCTGTACCACATCCTTTATCTGCTGGCCTTTCAGTGAGGAAGACAGGGTTTTAAAATAACAATAATAAAGCATTTTATTTGCATTTTTAATAAGGAAGCATTTCTTTTTATCAGATTACCGAGACACTCATGATTCACCTCTGAGCCCTCCATTTGGCTAATGAATTTATGCCCCTCTCTTTAGGGGAAGAAGATCTTGTCATTCACAAAATGATGCCATTATCAGCATATTTCATGCTGAGGTGAGGCATGGAAAGAAATCCCTGCTCAGCTTCACTGGTGCTGGTCTCCCCTTTCTCCTATGCTTGGTGCTGTAAGAGGGCAGGTCATTACTTAGCTCTGATGCTGCTCTGCTCAAGGGCTGCTGTCCTGTCTCAGAGGCTTTGAGGTCAGGAGGGACAAGAGCGTGCTATGAAACCCCCCTGCACTTTTGTCCTTTCTCACATCAGTAGCTGCTTACTGTTGCAGTGCAAAAATCTCCTTCATTGATTCAACTTTGGTGCAAACCGAGTGGAATAGGCTCCCCCATTCTTCACCTAAGTGTTGAACAAGGATGAAATTCTGGCCAAAATGTGGTGAAAAGAAGGCTTTACTTTAGTTGCAGTTGGGTCAGGAAATGATTCTGCATCTCTGGTGAGGATAGGATGCTAACCCATATAGTCACAACACCACTCAGGTGGCTTTGAACTTTGTTAAGGACAGGATGCCTTTCATCCCTATCTACTTCTGAGTCATCTCACACCAGGGCAGCTTTTCAACTCTGGTTCAGGACCCCAGAGACACTGCCCACCACCAGCACTCCCATTGCGACATCTGCAAACTTGAATTTTAAGATGGCAGAAGAGCAAATGCTTTGCAGTGCATGGGACAGTCCAGGATCTGGAACACCTCCTGCTGTTGTTTTTATAGTCTGGGTAGAAAAGAAAAACAAAAGTAATGTTTGGGTCTTTTTTTTTTTTCCCTATGAAACTTCAAAATATTTACTATGCATAATCCTCACACAAACTTAGCCTACATGTGGGCAATCCTCGATCAAAACTGTGTGCTGCCATCTGCCTGGCATGTCAGAGAGAGTTTGTGGGAGCTGGGTCTACCAGCTGCCTGTTGGCCGTGCAACGCTCCCATAAGAGATGCAGTTTCCCTAACCAAAGTCCCGGACATGCCGGACAATGCCAGCTTTCAAAGGAGACCTAAAGCTCATAGCCAGGAAGGAGTCCTTCCACATCTTGTGATGATTTCCTGCGAGAGAGGCTATTCCAGTAATGATGTCCTGCCTACCTAATGCCCAGCCTGTATTCTCCACTGGGAACATTATTTTTCCACTTTCACCCACCAAACAATTCTGGGCTAAATAATTTACCAATGTTTATCTCTCTCTGCTGATCTGGGAGGAAGCTGAAAGGATTAGCTGGGACTACCACTTCATTTTTAGCTGGTTGGATTAGAGGAAGCAAATCCTACCCTCTATGCCTACATTACAGACTGAAGGGTTAGGGAACAGATGGGATGGGAAGAGAAAAGTGTGTAAGTGAATACTTATTAGAGGTTTTTGTTAGTGAAATATTGCTGTGCTCTTACCTGTTGTCTCCTGGAAAGTTTAACCTGGATTTAGGCATCAGGCATTCCTCGATCCTGGTTATGGGCAGTAGGAGTTTATCAAGATGCTGGTGCTTCCTTTCCCTCTTGCCCAACCCTCCATATCTCACTGTACATTAAAGGGAAAATCATACACCTAATTAAATAACTTTCCCTGACTTAAAAAAATTATATTGAATGATCTTTCAGATGGCAAAATTAAAAGCTATAATGTCATTTTCAGCCAGCATTAAATTGTTAATTGACATATATTAGATATAGTGTAACGCATGTACCATCAGCTATCTATTCAAAACAAACCTGTAGAATGTGATGGTCCCAGTGACTCAGACTGCTCAGACCCAGCAAGACTTGTATATGCAGCTGCAGGAGTCTGTAAGAATCTGCTTTAGGATGGGGAAAATAGCATCAGTTATGTATGGCAGGGCTGTTTGTGCCTGCCATTTACATAAGCCCTGCTTTTAGAGGACTGGAATTCACCAAGGAAAATTATGAAAGATTTTACAAGCCAGCATTCTGCTAAAAAGAATCTTTGTGGACATTTACGTGGTTTTTATGCATGTTAGATGTGTTGGCAAGTTACAGAAAAGCAAGCTTGGATGGATGCAGAAAAGGAAGAGGTGTGAATGTCTCCCAGGGTAAATACCTACAGCACTGACAAAACACGTGTTCTTCTTCTTACCAAGAAGAACATGATTACTAGAGACTGGAAATGCCCAAGCAGTGAAATGACGGCACTGGCAAAGCACTACAAAGGTGTTCATCCATCCCAATCCTTAGTGAATGTGATCATATGGGGTTACTGCTGTAACCTCTCTGTAGAGCAAAGACAAACATCATCCCTGCAGAGAGCATTAACAGCAGTCTCAAGATTTCTGTTCTCATGCCTTACATCCTCATGTCAGAGGGGCATCAGCCTATGCCCCATGTCCACCTCCATTTGGCATCTTGTCCTTGGCAGATAAGGGAGGTGGAAGTCAAGCAGGGCAGGCATTTGGCACAAATGAGATTCCAAGCAAGACATGGCATAGCCTGGTTCAGCAAACACATCTATAACAAAATCTTTCAGAACAAAATACCCGAAAGTGCAAGAGCCAGCAGTGCCTCAAAAACATTTTCTTTACCATCTCATTATCTCATCATGTTGCTATACTGTCTTTGCTCCCTCAACCACAGACAGCAATAAAGAAGGTGATTTAATATCACTGACACAGCCTAATTGTTTACTGAAAAAGCTCAGCATTCAGTGCTAAAACAGTAAGGAAAGCCAAATCCTAACTAACAGCTTAGGAGCACAGTTTGGCTTGGTTGCCTGTCTTGTGGGTATTTGCAATGGAAGTGTATGAGATGGGCAGAACTGTAATTCATTTCAAACCAACTTGTTACCTCAGCTTCTAGAATAACTTATTTTAAAAAAACCCAACCCAAACCAGAACAAAAGATATGGGCTTTACTTAGAACAAACAGTAAAACAGAAAAAAAAAGTCGATGCTAAAGACCTTCTGTTCTGTACGCGTCATCTCGCTGAGTCAGGTCACTTACCCAGCTCCTTCAGCCATGCATGGCTAGACACGCCAGATGTTAAATTAATCTCCCTTTTCAAAGAGAGATGTGTATTCCTGCTCATGGAAAAAAATCTATAAATAATCAGAAGGTAATTCTGAAGAGAGTGGTGGTTTGTTTTTTCCCTTCAGCCATTCACAAGGCTTCTTTTCAGTCTTGGCAATGCTTTTGTCAGGATTGCAAAACTGTGGGTCCACTCGGCTTCTGCCCACCAGATTAGGTGTAGCATCAGTTACACAACAAGAACTGGTCTTGCTCATGCTCACTCTCTATCGTAATATCCGTATGCAGGAACAAACATTTCTAACTTGGGCAACACAAATGAAATCTGCTGGAAAACAGAGCAGATTTCCTGCATGAAGGAAATGGATGCCACGTGTAGAAACAAGTGCCACTAGAACACTGCTGTTCAACAGTTTTTTTAAAACATGAACTCAAAAGTCTAAATACCATGTTTTTGGCCACTTTTCCCTTTTTTCCCCTCTTGTGCTGGAAAGCAACAGTGCCTATGCTCCCACACAATGCTCTCAGCAGCTGTGAGGTATGTGAAGCCATTAAGCACTACCCAGGATAAAGACTACTCTCCAGTTGTGCCCTGCTGTGGGTCATCACAGCATCTCATGCCGGGCTCAGTGTACGAGTGATGCTGTCTGCTGCTGAAGTCATAGCACTACCTTGAATCCAATACTGAGAGATGTTGAAACAGGCATGAGGCTTTATAAAAAGTGCTGCCATTTTGGGAGTAGGGGGTTATTTCTGGGAAATTACTGTCCTGTGAAATTCCCTCTCATACTTTGAAATTTGATAGAAACTATGGAATCCAACTGGTATACACATGATGGGAGATTCAATTCCCTGAATGTAGGCATCCAACATCATTTGTGGTACCTGAAGAGACCTAAGGCACCAGCATGGGGCTGGCAAACAAAACATAAGACTTCAGACTCTCAGCCATTTGGCATGAGTGCTGGAGGCTAGGAAAGACACCCACAGCATCTGCAGTGACATCAAACACTTACAAACACGCACAGCTTCCATGCATGCTACATTCCTAAGTGTCCACTTCCACAAATGACAACTTTGCTGGTAGAGCCTAGGCAAGGATTTGTCTGTCCAAGTGTGGGCACCTCCTTTTGGGTTTCTGATTAGCAATCAATCTGCATCAAGGAAAATTTCAGTTAGGTCTTGAAAAGATACTTTTCACAAAGATGACCCAGAGGAGTCTGCACCTCTAGAGATCCATAAAACTTGTCTGGAAATGACCCTGAGCAATGTCCTTCAAGTGCTGTGCTGAGGTAGGGGTTGAACTAGCTGAGCTGCAGAGCTCTGTTTTAAAGTCCATTCAGTAGCTCTCCACTGACTCCAGAAGGATACCAAAGCTGTTTTAGTAGGTGTCTTACCCTATGAGCTCCATCCACCTCTTGTGCCTAGATTCTATATAACTGATGATGCAAAGTGCAGGGAGAAACAACTGTTTTTTGCCGGGGTAAGTCATGTCTCAAAATGCCTACTAAGAGGCTTTGAAGGAATCAGTGGGCATGCTGATGTGGGTGGTTTACTTGCTGTTTTGTATTTGGCTTTCCTAAAACCATTTGGCAAAGTCTGTCTCTTGCAGAAACTGAGCTGCCACTGGATTAGAGGGAAGGTTTTTGTGGGTTAATGAGTGATTAAAAGATAAGAGACAGGCTGTGAAGAAAGGGACAGTTTTTGCAGTGTTAGTGATTCCCCACTATAAACAATGTGAAAAAGGTGGAGGGAATAGTGAGGTGGCAGTTGTGAATGACATGTATTATTTAGGGTTATAAAAACAAGAGTAACACCAAATAAGTGCTATGGAGAGACCTTGTGATGATGCAGGACTGTGAAAATGCAGATGAAATCACTGGTGATAAACGCAAAGTAATGCACATAATGTAATACACATCCCTAACAATAAAGATGTAATGGTGGCCTCTGGGAGAGCTATTGCCCTAAAGAAAAGGATTTGGTATTGCTGAGAATGAAGGTGGTCTGTGAGATCAGCTGTGCTCAGTGCTCAGCAGTTGGAGAAGGGCAAAACAGGGTGTTAGAAATTCCAAAGGGAAAAATATAAAAATATCATTCCGTGGCAGTGGGCCACCACCTGGGCCTCTGCATTGTAGAGCAAGCATAGGAGAAACAGAAATGAACAAGTTAAGGTGAGGGATAGCAAAGGTGATTAAAGGCACAGAACAACTTCTTCTGAAGAGGAGAAATGAGCCTTCAGTGTGGAACAGGAAAAACTGAGAAGGAATCGGATGTCTACAAATTCATGGTCTATAAAATCTGAAATTACTTCCCTTTTTTTTTCACAAGTAATACAATGCAAGGGATAGGTTTATAACGTCAAAAAGAAACGTTTCTCTACTAGCACATAGTCAAATGTTGAAATTCCCTGTTTCAGGGTATGGGGTGAATAGGGTAAAACACATGATGGTAAAGTAGACATCCAAACCGGACTTGATAAATCACACCCTAAAAATGGTTATGTCCCTTCACTGACTACAAAGCTAGCTTATGAGCTGCTCCTCCATAGAACTCCATGCAAAAGCTACTCAGAAGTTTAAGGAGAGTCGCACTTCTAACACCTGCCAGAAATGCTGGAATAAAACATTCCTGTACCTTTGAGAGCTGTGGCCAAAGCTCCTATGGTTAAAATCTGGTGCAGGGCAACATATCAGTCATATAGCCCCAAACTTAGTTTAAGGCTATATCTCCCAGTATGGTCATCCATGTGGAGTCTTTTTTCTGTATTGCTGATTTATCCATATTTTGGTCATAACACAGGTGTGTTCTCAAGGGGAGAAATCAATTTTTGGCTTAACTCCACTGCAGTAAGAATTTCCCCAAGAATGCACTTGAATCAAGCACACAGTGTGCAGGTCCTATCATTAAACCAAGAATAAACCCAACCTACTGTTTACCCCTCCCTATGGGTACACAGTTCTTTGTGTTTGTTCAGAATGCAAAACAGAACTGCCAATCTCATCAGCAGCACTGAAGTCTTACAGCAAATTCTAAAAGTCAGTCTCACCTCTGTGCCTGGCAAAATCTTGGAGCAGATTCTCCTGGAAGCCATGCTAAGGCACATGAAAAACAAGGTGCTTGGTGACAGCCAGCATGGCTCCACCAAGGGCAAATCCTGCCTGACCAATCTGGTGGCCTTCTATGATGGGGCTACGGAACTGATGGATACAGGCAAAGCAGTTGACGTCATCTACCTGGACTTGTGCAAAGCATTCGACACTGTCCCATATGACATCCTTGTCTCTAAATTGGAGAGATATCAATTTGATAGATGGACCACTTGGTGGATAAAGAACTGGCTGGATGGC
>JARCZZ010019685.1:0-18546 GCA_030323915.1 Brotogeris chrysoptera | reverse complement strand
GGTAGCAGCAGTGATTTGTGTTATACCTTAGTTACTGAACTGTTCTTATCTCAACCTGTGCGAGTTGCATTCTTTTGCTTCTCCTCCCCATCCCCTGGGACTGGGGGAAGAAAGACGGGAGAGTGAGTGAGCGAACTTCGTGAGGGGCTTAAACCACGACAGTGATTCACATGGACATACCTCATTTCAATATTAGGCAACCTGTTCTTCCAGTTAAACCTGAAATAGTTTTTAGGGTCACAATATCTTTCTCTCACAGGGTATCTTTTCGTAAGTTTCTGCATCAGCTCACTCTTGTTTGGGGCAGAACTCTGAATGCTGAACAGCAGCTAATGGGAAGGAGATTTTTCAAGAAGCTGTTTCTCTATCCTGTGTCTTAAACACAATTTAAGATACACCTAAAACAAGAACAGCTGCTTTTGTGCGAAATAGCACTTGTCATAGTGTTAAAAATATTTTGTCTCAGTGAGAATTGTTTGTTCCTTTGTGTGGATAATGTAACTCTTTAAAGTTTGAACTGAAACTGGAACATTCTGTATATTAAGATGCATATTCTTCACTATTGGGGTATTGTTTCCTTCATTATTCACACATTGCTCAAATATGTGTATAAATTACTAGCAGGATTTCTAGGCAAAGTGATTCAGGTGAATGTGACACTTTTATTGCATGTAATCTCTCAGTATAGAATCATAGAATCATGGAATAGTTTGGGTTGGGAAGGACCTTAAGATCATCTAATTCCAACCCCCCTGCCACGGGCAGGACACCTCCCACTAAACCATTCCGCCTAAGGCTATGTCCAACCCGGCCTCAATATGAGTTGCTTCTTCATATTTTTGTTCGTTTGTTTATTGTAACATTAATAGCAACTTAGTGGAAAGACACATTCTCTGTTCCCTTTCTGCTGTGGGGCAACTCCATTGTATGGTGCTTTCTCTTCGATAATGCATAGTAGTAGGCCCATCGTCTCCATGATGTAGCCATGTTTCATTGCATTGGGATTTTGTAAGATTGGGTTTAATTTTTTGGGCAGCTTCCAGTCCTCAGTTTTTGTCTTATTATATAGATTCTAATATGGAAAGTACCTTGCCATTTCTTGTGTACTGATATGTTCTGCAGCTTTTCCTGTTCTTCACTCTTTAGAAATGCTAGCAGTCTGAATAGAAGTAATTTGCATGAGTTGTATTTTATTTTATGACATAGGCATGAAAAATGTTGCAATAATGATACTTGGAATTTAACAGAAGCTGTGGGGCTAGGGTAATTAATTTTCTTTAATGATGGCAAGGGGGTTGGAACTAGATGATCTTAAGGTCCTTTCCTACCCTAACTATTATATGATTCTATGTGAGCCATGAGAACAATAGGATAAAATAGACTAGTAATTTGGAATATATGATAGTTATGAAAATAAAAACAAAACCAATTTATTATATCTCTTAAAACATGCAGGTAAGAACATTAAAAATTACATTGAAAAAGTATGGTAAACACAGCCCGTTAACCCTTTAAATTCTCTTTACTTTGTTTTTAGAGCCAGCTGATAGACCATCTCTTCTTCTGATTGCAAGCTCAGAAACAATTGAGGTATTGCACCTTAACGGAAGCAAAATGTCTGCCGTAACACCTGTAAAAGGATCTGCAATTTTGACATTAGACTATAGCTACAAAGAGGACACCATTTGTTGGCTTGAATCAAGAGATCTTTCAAGTCAGCTGAAGTGTACAAAGATAAAAGCTGGGAAGTTAACAGATGAATGGATAATAAACGTTGCTCAGTATCTTCACAGTAAGTATTTGACAGTTTCAGCAAAATACTGTCTGTCTTGGTGAACTGTTGCAGGTGCCTTCAGAAGTATTCTGAAGCACTTATATTGTTTTCACTCCTATATACGTGTACATATATATATCCTGTATATATCAACTAGACTAGACAAATCTGGCAGGTTAACAAATGCTTAGAGGGGTGGTGCCGTAGTCAGGGGTTTGGTTACTTGGATCATGGAATTTGCTTTGGAAAGCTAGATCTACTGGAGGCTGATGGGGCCAGTCTGACAAAGAAGAGCTGCTTTGGTAGGAGACTTGCCAAGCTGGTCAAGGCAGCTTTAAACTAAATGTGTTGGGGAAGGGGGACACCGATCCATCCCAAAACTACCAGTCAGTTGCCAGCACCTATAACGAATGTTCAGAGTGATGCAGAGCTTCTCCAGCAGCTCCAGCCAATGCATCGGCTTTCTTCGGAGCTCAGCTCAGATGTCTGTATACAAACGCCCTTAGATGTGCACACATATAGAGGGATATGATACCACTGACATCATGGAAACATGATGGGGTGGCTTCTGTGACTGGAGTGTTGGAATGAAAACTTACAGAATCTTCAGGAAAGACAGGCCAGGCAGACGGGGAGGAGATGTAACTATGTCAATGATAAGCTGGAGAGTCTGGAACTCTCCCTCAGGATGTGTGATGGGCCCCTAACTGTGGGTTATGGCCAAAGGGAGAAATGTGGTGGTAAATGCTCCAATCCCTGTCAGTGTTCAAGGCCAAGTTGGACAGAGCCTTGGACGACATGGTCTAGGGTGAGGTGTCCCTGCCCAGGCCAGGGGGTTGGAACTAGATGATCTTAAGATCCTTTCCAACCTGAACCATTCTAAGATTCTATGATCAGTATTTATATCTATGCAAAGTTTTTAATGATGTACAGTTTTATAGACTAAATATAATGTGTTTAAGTTACAAAACCCGCATTGCAACAGAAAACGTAATGTAAAATGCTTCCTTTTCTCTGGCGAAGTAGTG
Source organism: Brotogeris chrysoptera (assembly GCA_030323915.1). Classification (NCBI taxonomy): domain Eukaryota; kingdom Metazoa; phylum Chordata; class Aves; order Psittaciformes; family Psittacidae; genus Brotogeris; species Brotogeris chrysoptera. The sequence goes on along the minus strand of JARCZZ010019685.1, from coordinate 15,744 downwards.
CTACATGAAGCTTTAAAATGATTTTTTTCTACTGGGACAATATTAACAGTGGATTAAAGAGACACATGCATATTACATTTGCTGCAAATATCATAGGTATGTTAGTTCTTGAAAATAACAAAATGTTTCCTGACTTACTGGAAATAAATTGCTGCCCTTTTTTTGCAATTACGGAAAAATAAATTAAAAAGACTTAAACTCATCATACTGAATTAGTCTTCGGCAGTACAGCATTATTTCTCAATCAGCTTTTGAATTTGTGGAGTGTTCTTATCTTGTAAAAGAGGTGTTCATCCACTTAAGCATTCTCATGTGAACAGACTGTAGAAAAGCATACCCTCAAAAAAGTACAATTTGCTTTATCTTTCACAGAAGAGATGTCCATAGATTGGCTTATAAACCACAGCACTGAGGAACGCAATGGTGGTGTTAATAACGGGCTTCTAAAAGACTTGAACCTGAGATTGGACCTATGATTTTGAAAAAATCTTTTTAGGGAGAGATGGGCATCAAAGAATAGCTCTGAACAGATCCTGCACTCTGACCATCCCGATCAGGAATATTGACATAACAAATCTGATTATGACTCTTCGAGGTGCATATCGAAGTGATAAATTATTCATAGATACCGAGTTTTAGACTCACGAGGTAACCGTTGTGAGGTTTAGCCATTTCTGCAGATTAAGGTTCTTTTACACCTATTTTCCTAATTATATATATTAGATATTTACTAGATTAGAAAATTAAATTAAAAAAAAAGGAAAACCAAAACAAAAGCCAAACCCGAGTTTGGTTTTTATTGTGTTTGGTTTTATCTTGGATGTATAGTATTTTGGTTTGTTGGTTGGTGGGGTTTTTTTGCCTTCTTCCTATTTTATTCAGATAAGGAGCTTTTACTATTTAGAGGGCTTTTCACACTTCAGATATCTAAAAGACCAAAAATTCTTGGTGGTAGTATTTGATTTTGCTTTTTTATGTCACTCTATTATTGGTATTTTATTTTATTTTAGTAAGAAGAATCAAATTAACTATAGTCCTCAGCAAAATTGGTTTGCGTTGAACTTTATGTGTGTTTGTTTTGTCACTTACCTTCATCATCAGAGTGGACCTTAACACTATGTTTTGTAATTCTTTCCTGGGTTCCTCTGCTTCTGTTCTCTGCATGTGAAGCGAATTGCTAATCTCTGTGGTGTTCAGATCTGCAATAGTGCATCTGTTTGCAAAATTAAGTCTGTATGATAGTTTTGAAATTAATACGGTGCCTGGAATTAATGAGCTAATCATTTTTTTATCATGGTAACACACATCAGCCTGTGGTCTCTAATATTCTTCTGAAGCTTCAGTGCAATTGTTCAGTCTTGTTTAAATGAAGAACAGAAATATCTATATATATGAATCGACTGCAGAGACTTATTCCAACTTCTTTAGTTTAGATTCGGGAAATAGTGCTTGGGAACTTAGAGAAACATTGCTCGGAATCACATTTAGAGTTCTAACTGACAAAATCTAGCAGATTTAGCTGTGGTGATGTTTTTCCCAGGCATGTGCATCCACAGATGTGCTTCTTAGGTTGCTGCAGTGGAGCAACATCAAATCCCATGATCTCAGAACGGCTTCTGAGAGGGGCAAGGAGTGTGAAAGCTTCTTTTGTCCTTCTGCTCACAGCCCTGAAGTGAACAGTCTCAACAGACTGGTCCACTGAGGCATCTGAGGCATGATACAGCATGGACTCAGATGACCATGCTTCTTCTTATGGGAATAACAACTTCCAAAGGTTCAGTCAGAACTCATCTGATGAATATTTGTTGGTTGTTTTTTTTCCCCTAGTACTTAATGTAGAAATTATCCACTCGAGTAGTATGTTCTCTTCCAGACATAGATCTTGAGTTATGCATGCAAGGACATAGCAGGAGTCTCATGTTACTGTACCTGTTATATTTGCCTGCACACATGTATAGGTCATTTTATAATTACTGCAAAACTGAGTTTTGATTTTTAAAGTCTTCCTTCTCTTCCCTGTAATTCCTGTTACTTATCAGATGACTTCTGCTATTTCTCTTCATCATATATATATACACGTACACATATATATAGTTTGAACTCTTTGTCAAGAATTTAATCTTGAGCATTTTCAAGTGTAATTATGTTCTCTGACAGCTCAAGCCAAATAAATGACCATGCCCATAGAGTTATTCACATAAAAAAAGGAAGGTCTGTTCTTCACAGGAGACTTTTTTCTCTGTGTTTGTGTATAACCAGAAAGAGGATATTCCTAAAAGTATTAGGAAAGGGGGGGGGGGGAGAGAAAAAATAAAAAGGTGTTCTTAGCAGTATTTGTGGATTTTTGATTTTTTAATATTTTTTTGTAATCCCAGGCTTCTAATCTGTTCTTTTTGTTAGTAGAAGAAAACATCTTACCTGCGTATGACACAAAGAGTGGGACATATGACACAAGAGTTACTTGTCTCCACTGAAAAAACTCACTTTGAATAAGACCAACTCAAGCAGTCCCAATCACTTTGTATAAATCACTTTACAAAGTGATTGGAACTGCTTGTGTTGGTCTTATTCATAGTGGGATTTTTAGTGGAGGCAAGTAAGTCTTGTACTTATGAACAGACAATGTAGATCATATTTTAAGATGAGAGACTACCTTTAGGAAAGCAGGGACTATGAAAATTACTTTGTTTTCATGACAGGTCGTATAGTACCAGCTCCAGGTACTGATCATAAGCTTTGGATTCACAGAAGAAAAGAAATTACAGTACTTTAGCATTCTTCCTCAAAAGATGGTGCAATGCAATTTCATTTCATTGTGCGTGTCTCACAGATGGACACAAACAGATTGCTTTGAAGAGCACTGTTGCCTTGGCCTAGATCTGTACCTTATTCTGCATGAGGGTAAAGAAGGTGGAGATTGTGATCTTGCACTTGGGTGTTGCTTGCTGCAGGAGAGCAGGGTGCAATGATGGTATTCCATGTCCTGAATTATTAAGGTGGTTTCAGCCTTGTAAGATTTATTGTATCATGGATAGGTTTTATTTGACAGGTTTATCATTTTTAATTAGGATACATTTCTGTAGGCATCGTACTGTCAGCATAGCCATTCTTGTCTTAGCCGAGGCCAGGCACTGGCATTTTGTTTCATCTTTTTAAAGCACAGAAGGTTTTGGAGGAGAAACTGGAAAAATTCCTTTTGGAAAGATTTATGCAGGCAATGTCAGAGCCAAATAGGATTTCAGGGAAGATTCTCCCGTGAGGGAGGCTAGTGCAGCCACTGCTCATAATATTGGTTATGCTTCTTGACACTTTACACTAGCTCATAGTCCACTTCCAGTTAATGCAGCAACACTCTCAGGAACAATCATTTATGTAAAGTGCTACCTCTAGGACCAAACTAGCAAAAATTATTTTTAATGGCGAGAATGTGGAAAATCTCTTTATTTCTTCCCTTCCAAAGCTGTGATGTGTATCTATCTTCTATTAATGCTTTTATGTGTTGGAGTGGGGGGTGGCAAGACAGAAGAAATGACAGAATCTCCTTCTTCCTCATTTTAATAAGCATTTTGCATCTTCATTACAAGTGCCAAGAACCTTACATGCTCTCCAAACAAGCACCATGCAGCTGCTATTCTTCTACAGAATATAACAAAATCTCTTCTGGGACAATGCTTCAGAGGATATTTTCTGCTTGGCTGATACTTGATTCAGGTTTTCTTTGGCATTTAGTTATCACAGTACACCAGTACAAATCCTGCAATGCCTGTGTTTAACTTTTCTACCTTGTGGTGTTTTATACCTCCAGACAGTTGATCGTTCCTTGCCTTGGAAGGCACGCAGGCTTTTCTGTTGGCAGATGTGCCTGTGCAGGACTGACCTGGATGAAAAGAAACATCTTGTTTCTTCTGTGCTGATTCAGTTTTAGTCTAGCTGCCTTCCCTAGCCTGCCGTACCACAACAGAAGGGAAAAAGCGCTCCAAGGTTGGAAACCAGTGATGGGCAGTGACAGTCACCAGTCTCCTATGGGGAGTATTTGCCTTTCTGCTTGTGAAACTAAGCACCTTTAACTTTCCCTCTTCATCACAAGCCAAAGCTGACTTACTGGCTCTCCTACTTTTTGGATGTAGTTGCTGTGAGGACCATCTAACAGAGAGCCCAGATGTTTTGACCAGGATCCAACAGTGTCTTTTTTTGACATTCCTGTTTTCTTCCCTGGTTTTGGTCCTCCTAGTTACCCCACCACCCCTGACCTAACCCTCTTCCTAATATTGATTATCCACAACTACTAGTGCTCTGTTCAGAATAGCTACAGTTATTTAGCTTGGCATTGATGAGGCTCAGTCATTGAAGGGAACTCTGGGACCTAGAGATAGTGCTTCAGTCACCAACTTTCCTGTGGAGTTTCTGTGAATATTCGTGAGAAATCAAAGTTTGGCTTACTCAAGAGAACAACTGTGAAGATCTGTGGGAGTCCTCTATTCTTACACTGAGCCTGCCCCAAACTTGTCCTCAGACAAACATTATAAGCCATCATATAGTTGTAGAATGTGGTTTTCTTTTTCTTCTGTGATAGCCCATGCTTACAAATCTCTTAGATGAGCAGAAATGAGAAGGCTTCATGTCAAAGATCAGTTGCACCTCACATGACACTTCTGTTGTTCTCAGAGCATCCGATACAGTAATGGGAGGCAGAATAGGGTGTGAGAAGAGTACACTAGAGAAATACCACAGTATACTTATCTGGTATATGGCATCCACTCAGCACTCCTGGCTGATAATGTATTGCTGTTCTTGCATTTCTGGGAAGACTGAACAAATGTTTTTTTTTCTGGGATACTGACCTTTTATATTTTGTCCAAAGCTGGTTTTGGGTTGTTTTGGGGTTGTTCATGCTTATTCAGCTTGAATTTCCCGTATGTTTTTATTGTTGAGTCACTCAGTCTCCCGAGGTCCTGCAGTTCTCCAGAACTGTCCTTCCTCTTTGCTATTTCAAGTGTTGGTACTTACCCAACTTCCACAATAAATCTTTCATTGACATCAGCGCATAATTCTGTTCTTAACAAAGCTGGCTTGCTATTTTCTTTCTATATACTTTTCAGTATATAAATATATATATATATTCAGTAGTAATACCTGTACTCAGACTGAGTACAGAAAATAAAATGTCTTATATCAATGACATTTCTCAGTGCAGATTTTTGATTGTTGTGTTGTTCCCTGCTCCACTTCTCCCCTCCTTTGAACCCCTAGGCTGTTCCTGGGGCAGTCTCCTGAACGCTGTCCCTGCAAAGACTACATCTCTTCATGTCCTTTTTCTCAGTACTGCATTGTCACACACCCTTTTTGCCAATTTGTCAGCTTCCTAGCTGACCATTTTTGGACTTCTGTCTTAATTAGCTTCATTTTTGTCCTAACAGTGGGGCATGACTGTATCATTTGTGCCTTCTTTACATTCCAGCCCCTCCTTGATAGAAATGCTCTTCACCACGGAGGAAATCCAAGAGCAAGCAAGCCATCTCCCACGGTAGCAGGATTTTGTAAATGAAATATGGACACTTTGTCATAGTGTCGGTAACCATGTAAATTTATCTTTATCCGGCATTATTCTGGGGGACTGTTCCTCTCTGTCAAACTGAAATATTATTCTGCTTGTAAAACAGTAACATTTGTATTTTTGACAGGGTTTTGAAGATAGAATAAAATAACTGAGGGGGCTATAAAGATCTAATTTATAGATACTTCGGTTGCTGCAAATATAAAATGCACAATTTTGTGGTGAATATTTTAAAAATGCATTTGTATCCTCAGATATAAGAACAATGAAATGTCAGTAAAACCAAACCAAACCCAAACCCAAACCAAACAAAAAAAACCCTCAAAAAACCCCAAACAAAACACAACTAATAATGGATATTTTATTGGACTAGACATCCATATGCACCATGTTGGATTAATTTCTTTTATTTTTCCTTGGTATCCACTGGAATTATTCTTTGTGATATGATTTTCACAAAGACGGAACTTGCTGTGCCTCTTCAAATCCACTGTGGATTTCAATAATGGGCAGATGTTCAGGGACACACAGACATAGTACCACTTTCTCGGAGACCAACAAAGATGCTCCCTTATTCCTCTGATTGCAGTAGTGTTTAAGTAGGTGGTTTTGCTCTCTGCTGAAACCAGGAAGTGTTGGGTTTTTTTTGGTAGCATGCTGCAAATGAAACAATAACAGAATCGTGTTGTCCTTTACAACGCAAATGTCTGCCCTTTTCTGATCCAATGCTGGACCTAAGTAACTGTCTATCTATAGCAGTTGTTAAAAGTCCTCTGCTGTTTATGCTTTCAGAATCTTGAGATGTCCTCAGCATTCACATAACCTTGTTTTCTGCCTCTTTTTTAAGAAAGATGTGCATAGGAGATATATGAGATGTATATTTATAACCTGCCCATTTCAATAAAGTTGGTTGTTGAACTTGGGGCTTCAGGTACACGCTCTTAGAAACTGTCTTCAGTGGCAATAGAACATCTGATTATATTGTGGTATTAGATATCTTCAACTAATTATATATGTGTCAGCTTCTTTAATTTTCTACTGGCACTTTGTTACTTCATTTATAAATTTCACATTTTTCATGATATTGCCGTGTTTTCTTAAGCGGAGATATTTATTTGTAAATTTATGTCACATAGAGTGATAATCATGTTTACATCAATTAGACTAATTGAGAGCAAATTTGCCCCATACGTTAAGGTACTAACTTATTTTATTCAGACTTCATAAAAAAATACAACCTTGAGGTCACCAAAAGTCAACTAAAAAAGAAAAAGTAACCTCTACCTGCTGTAATTTTGGGGGGAAACATCAGGAAGAGAAAATATCTTACATGTCCCGTGCAGTGAAAAGAGTATGAGAATAAAACCACAAGCATTGTGAGTTGTGCGCTATATGGCAGCCCCTACTAGTTGCTGTGGTTTGTAACTCATATTTAGATTTAAAGCTTTGTAGTGCTACGTGGAAAAGGGTAAATAAAGATCATGTGTTTCATGAATAAGAAATTGAATTAATCCACTTAAATCTGAAATCAGAAGCTATATATCTGATAAAATAGAAAACAGTTGCAGCATCTTTATCACTACTTTTTAAGAAATTATAGGCTAGTCTGCTTTCTGTATTGACTGTAGCCTGGGTATTTTTGTGCTGTGCTATAGTCTGACAGACGCCAAAGAGTTTGCACACATCAGAAAAAGATAAAGGGCTCGCTCTTTACTCAGTGCTTTATCAGCAGCTCTTGCAGAAAGAGGAACTCCGTGTTTGCGAAAGTTGATAAAACTGTGATTATTATTTACAATGCGGTGGGCATGACGAATGAAAACAACCATCTGATTTGGGAGTTTAATATGTGATTGCTTTTTTCAGTTTTTAACTACTTTGAATGACAGAAGCAATGACGCTCAAAAAAGTGCTATCTCCAGTTCACAGAAATATTTTTGTCTTCTCAATCCACAAAATTTGCATTGTGTATTTCTACTTTGAATCAAGTGAATTTGATTTAAAACTTTCTGTTGACTTCAGCTTCAGAGTAGAACTTGAAATGCTGAGATCCTTCTGGATCATGTCAGCATCAGGAAATAATGAGAATAATTAGAAAGAACAAATCCTATCCTTCTCGCTATTTGTCAGTCAGGTTGAATAAAAGTTTGGGTTTGGTTTACAATTTCAGTGGTGGTTTTCGTGAAGCGCTTATTCTGAAATTGAAAAAATAAATGTAACAAATCTTTTAAGCAGAGTAAATCACCTTTATGAAAGTCAGGCTTAAGCTATATAAATTTCTTATTTCTAAGGAAAAAGAAAAGGCATTTTTAGGGCAAGTAATTAAATGAGAAGGACAAAATATGCAGAAGGGTTGGTCTGTTTTCCCAAAGCTGAAGCCCAGCATTTTATCAACATGTCACAAAGCAGCTGCAGTTTGATGAGTTGGGTTAGGCATTCACCATGACAGTTCTCAAGCTGGTGCTAAAGTTTGGGTAGTCTTTGCATGTGTAATTGCGTAAAATCTCTGTCACACTCTATAAGCAAAAATAATGAGCTGATTGAGGAGTGTGTGGGGATACCTGCCACAATTTGCAGTTTCAGAGACTCTTGCTCTTTTTGGCATTGTTGGACTTGCTTTATGTCGTTTGTTGCTATTTTACTCAAGTATATCATTCCTTTGTTTAATTTCATAGAATCATAATTCAGAGAATGATTTGGGTTGGAAGGAACCTTAGAGATCATCTAGTTCCAACCACCTGCCACAGCCAGGGACACCTTCCACTAGACCAGGTTGCTCAAAACCCCATCCAACCTGGCCTCAAACATTTCCAGAGATGGGGCATCCACAGTTTCTTGGGACAACCTGTTCCAGTGCCTCACCACCCTCACCATATAATATGGGGGAATATTTTTATACTTATGTATGAGCAGATAAGTATAATTTGTTTAAAAAGACCAGTGCTGTTTGTCTTCCAGTTATGAATACACTGAAATTAAGTATTTTCAGTTTAAGACTTTTTGGAAGATTCATAGAGTCTGTTCAACTAGTTGCAAGATTCAGATTTGTTTTAAATAGTCATAACCATTGCATTAGCTTCAGTAATGAACCCATCGGGAAAAGGCAACTCAAGTAAGATGTAGTGGGAAAACATGTAACAGTCTGTGAATGCACTGTAGTCATCTTCTGTGTCTTCCAAAATAATTGGTCACATTTTGAGCTTTTCACTGTTTTTCCTTTTGCAAGCATGCTCAGATGGGCAATTATTCTTTCATAAAGTAGACTGAGCAAAAACAGTATTTGAGGATAGTTGCTCTGACAAGAATTGAACTGCGTTTTAACCACCGTGAACTGTCAAATTGTTTGGAGAGCTTTGTGAAAGGCAGAGCCAGCTGCTGGATGGATGTCTGCTGGGTATGGTGAAGGCAGAGCAAGAGCAGCACATGGTACTGTGCTCCTGCTCTGCTGTTGAACACAGAGAATGTTGACACCATGTATTTTGCTGTGTGATCACCCATCACAGAAGTAATTTAACATTGGGGTAGGCAAAAAAAAAATTACTATAAAGAAGACAAGAGCATACCTTGCAGAGGGGACCTGGAGGAGAGATGCAATGCATATTCCTGTCTTTCCTCTGTATTTCTTTGTAGATGTTGGGAGAAACTGTTTTTACTGTTTACGTGAAAGGAGGAGTGATTTAGGAAGAAAGGCAATATGCCGGTAGTCAGGAGGCTACTGTTTTTCCCTGAGACTTACAGGGTGGCATTTAACAAGTAGCCTTGTCTTATTGCCTCTAAATGTAAAATGAGAATAACAGGATTTCCAGATGGCATAGGGATGCTGTGAGGTTTAACAACTGAAATGCTAAAATGATAGGGGATGAAAAAGGTAGGAGCAATTGCACAAAGTACACAAGACTTTTGTGGCTGAGGAGAGGTGGGATTATGGTCTTATATCTTTCTAAAGAGGCTAGTTTTGGAAAGGGCTGGAAGCTTTCTGAAATAAAAGTTCAAGTTCTGCCAATATAAGATCGCTGAGTTTGAGCCATACTGCTGGAAGCAATGAGTGTTTCATGAGATTTTTAATGGGATCCATGGTGGTGTATCATTTTATGTTAATGCTCAGGTAGACCAATACTTGGATCCCACCACTATAGTGATAGAATCAAAAAAACAAAAACCCCAGTGTCCTGATGTCTGGTTGAAAATGGATAGAAAAATAATGAATGCATAACTAAACCCATGAGTTATTCTTATTTCTTGAATTACTGAAATAAGTTAGGAAGAAAAATAATAATTTTTCTTTTTTTCCTGTTTTTTTTTTTTTTCAATTTTAGAGCATCAGCAATGTCTGTATATTAAGTCTGGGCAGTTGTCTGCATGTTGGTCAGGTCATGTATAATTAATAGCAGCCTTCTCAAAGATTACTATGTTGGTATTGAAAAGATGCAATAAATGGATGAAAAAGAAATGACAGATTGGAAGAAAGGGAGGATGAGGTAATGATTACATGCGCATGCATTTGTTACAGTCAGTTGGCATGAAGGGTTTTGTTTTGCTCAAATTAAACTCTGAGGCAGGCGACATTACTGGGTACTCTACAGTGGATTAGAGTATTTTGAAGAAATACAGGCATGCTGATGGCATCAGGTGATACCTCTGTTAGAGGGAGGGAAAAAATCAAGAAAACAGCATGATATCCTTTAATATGTGGAGCAGTTGTTTTTTTGCTTTCCTTAGCAACCTTAACAAAAGAGGCTATCTCATCTAGGAAGGTACATGGTATGTTACTGTTTCAGAGACATTATGAGGTATATATTTGCTAACCGTGCAAGTTATATTTTTTATCATTGAAGAATTTTATTTTCTTTTCTAGTATTCTATATGTCAGAATTCTGAATCTGGATTTAAATTGGACTCCATATGCAGATTTTAACATTATTTTAAACAAGTTATGTAATAAAATTATTTTAGCTTTTTTTTTTTTTTTTAAGTAAGTGTAATGTCTTCTCCTCCTCCCCTAATATGTTTGAGATGAAGAGAAAAACTTTTTGTGCCCAATATGAATATATCTATGTATGTCAATCAAATACTCTATGGTCAGTATTACCATCTGATTAAAATTGAAAATAATAGTGCCCTTTGGAGAAAAGAAACAGGTTGATTTATAGCACTAAGTCATGCCATGTAGTGCATATTCATATTGCTTAGACCATATACTGCTAATAGCAACTGCATTGACCTGAAAATTAAATTGCCTTACAAATTTATAATCTACCATTTACCTGCAAGAAACTGCAGCATGCTGCAGATCCTGTGAACCTGGGTTTGTCTGACAAATATTACCTTCTATAAGAGATGTGCAATATTTGTTTCCTTTGTTCCTTAATTCTTTCCTTAAGAGATGGCAAAGATAACTACTTCTGTATTATTCCCTCAAAAGCATTCCTTAAAGCTCCATTGCCTATCTCTGGTATTAAAATGTTCTGGAAGTTATCTTCATGGAGTCATAGAATGGTTAGGGTTGGAAGAGACCTTAAAGATCATTCAGTTCTAGCAGCCTTATCATTGGAGAGGTGCTCCAGCCCTCTAATCATCTTCATGGCCTCCTCTGGACTCACTCAAGCAGGTCCATGTCCCTCTTGTGTTGGGGCCCCCAGAGCTGAAGTCACTACTGAAGGTGGGTGTCTCACCAGAGCAGAGGGGCAGAATCGCCTCCCTTGGTCTGATGAACATACTCCTTTTATTGCAGCCCAGGATGCAGTTGCTTTCTGGGCTGTGAACACACACTGCCGGCTCATGTTCAGTTTCTCATCAAGCAACACCCCCAAGTACTTCTCCACAGAGTTGCTCTCAGTCCAATCTATGTCCTGCCTGTAGCTGTGCTTGGGATTGCCTCAACCCAGGTGCAGGGCCTTGTACTTGGCCTTGTCAAACTTCTTGGGTTGGCACTGTCCCACCTCTGAAGCATGTAAAGATCCCTCTGAATGGCATCCCTTCCCACCTGCTGACCACACCACACAGTTTGGTGGTGCTGGCAAGCTTGCTGAGGGTGCACTCAATCCCACTCTCTGTGTCACTGACAAAGATGTTGAACAGGATTGGTCCCAATACCAGATGCTTATTTTCCTTAAATACTTTGTATTGCAGAAGTAACTCCATGTGTTATTGACATATCTATAAAATTGCAATAATCTACTGCTTGGCATCTCTATGGGAAAATGTTTATGTGACCATATTTTTGTCTGACAATGGTTTATGAAGTTCATAATACGTGCATCAGGCAGTCCTAGGAAGGTGGAAGGTTGTATGCTTTTGCCTTTGTAAGGTGGTTAAATGAGGCAAGTAGTACAGCCTAATTCAGCCACATCATTTTCCCCACAGCAGTTCTTTTAGTCCACATGCTTGCTGGGATGCCTATTGTTGCTGAATTATGCTTTAATTTTAACAGTGGATTACTTAACTGCTTTGAAGTAAATAACTGGGTTTGATTTCCAGTCTCAGCAGATTTATAAGAAGCTTTTGACTGTATAGTTAAAAAAGAAAAAAAAAAAGAGACTGTTACAGCTATGTACCTCTATAAATCTGTTTTTATTGTTCAGCATGTATGCAGGCTACTGGGACTCCATTACAAGTTTACAGTTGCTGGGCAATGTGTTTGAAACTCAGTAATGCAGAAATTAAAAACTATGTGGTTTTCAACTATTCCTACTTGTTTCTGACATGAGATTGATGTCAGAAATTTCACTTGTAAAAATCTCGATACTCAGGATTAAAAGACAGGGCCATTCATAAGGCTCTTCTTTCATTGTCCCACCGTTTTTTCCTTGCTTGTTTAATCTCTTGGCATCACAGCCAAATACATGACTGAAGACTCAGCAATAGAAAATGTCACTCGTTTTAGTCATTCCAGAACTCGATGAATTGTGTGGTAGATCGTTCTATAACATGAGTAGAATTACATATATGCTAGAGAATTCAGAACCAGGTTTTGCTACCCTGGTTTGAAGTTCCTGGCAAGGACAAAGGCCCATGCATACCGAGGGTCCACCATCATCACATTTCTTCAGAACACTCTGTAAACCAAGGGATTTGTTAGAAGAGGAAGATGCCCTTTCTTGTTCTTACTGTTCTGTAGATCCCAGGGCTCCCAATGTGAGGAAGAAGTTTTATCATTAAACCTACATTTCTCTCTGAGTACCTGCTCAGTGTTCAACCTCAGTCAATATACCAGAGCTTGTCTATCTTAATAACACTTCGTTGCCTGACATACATCTGTAGTAGTATGCCTCATAGCAACCTAAGGAACTAAGCTATAAAAACTTAAAAATGTCTAGCTTTTGTAGAAATAGAAGTGTGCAACAAGACTATTGCAAGGGAAGGTGTAGGTAGAACAGGGCCTCCAGGTGGGCTAAAACAGCATTTTGAGCTAAGCATTAAACATACACAGTGATCTGCTGAACTGCTTAATATGCTCCAAAACTGGCTTCTGTTGACCACATCTTGTCATCAGTGCCCAGATAATAATTCGTAGATGTGAGGATTAACAGGCATTTTGTATGCTGAAGTGTCATAGTCTTCATGGACTCCTTTGAATTGTATGGAAATGCTAATTTTAACTCCTAAATTCTGGGAAGTTTCAGGTGTTAGATCTTCTTTTCTTGGCAAATGGCTGCATCCATTAGGATAAAAGTCTAATTTGAAATTCAGAAATTCCCATACAGAGTAAATGCCTAAATGTGTTGTTCTCTTCTGTGCCTAGCTGGAGGCTGAATGTTTGAATCTCTGAGTGACTGGATAGACTGCATCTCTGAGGGACTAGGTTTCTTGTGAGCTATCAGGATGCTTCCATTAAGTATTCATAATATTTAGATTAAGCACATATTTTTGAAAACTCTTCATCTGGGGAAACTGCTGTTGTCTAAATGTTCATTCACATTTCTAGATTTTTAAAGCGATATCTTCTCATATCCTGTAGTGTTGGAAGAATAAAAATTGTATTTTCAAAACTAAATGTATTGAAATTTAAATTATGTTACTCAGCAGCTAAGAGTAAAGGCTTCTTTTTTTTTTTTGAGGAACTTGAAGTCTGGGTGCTTTAAAGTGCTTATTTAGTAATCATACTAAATCATTAGTGTGATTTAGGCTTTGCATTATAAGCTTTACAAACAGTATCTAAGAAGGCTGGTTTAATTCAAAGGAATTAGATATTTGAGGATGAGTCATTTGAAAAAGATAGAAGGATATTTTTCATTTGATTTTTCATTTTTAAACATATGCAATAATCAGTCAGAACATGGCTGTTAAAAGTTTGGACATTAGTGTGCCTAACTTCTTGAATGGTGACATTTTTAATAAGAATCATATTTTGTAAATGGCGTCGCAGCCATAATTATCTCCAATTGCTGTCAGTAGAAGGGGCACAGAAAAACCCATGCAAGCTTAACTTCCCTAAGTCATGGTTCCACTATAAGGTTGTCTGGGATGCTAATTAGGAACATTACTCTCAGAATAGAGGCACAGCAAAGGCAGTGCTTCTACAAGATTTCACAGCCTGTCATTTAGCATGTTTTAACTCCTGTTTACCTGATCTCACCATTACTGGCTATTTTAGAAAAAGAAGGTTTTGCTACTGTTTGTCTTGTTATTCAAAACTTGCCTTTTTACTCAGGTGGAAGCAAAATGCCTATCTCCAACTTGCTTGCTATTGTTCTTCGGAATAAATTTTTTTTCTTTATAAATATATAATTTTATATACATTTTTTTAAAAATAGAGAGTAAATTGAACTAAGCAACTCTGGCCATGCCTGGCACTTCTATCATTTGTCTACCTTACACAGTTTACAAAGCCTCTCCTGCTAAAATCTCGGCTTTTAATCAAAAAATTAAAGCAGATTTCTAGCTGTGGAGAAATAAAGTACATATACGTGGGGGAAAAAAACCCACCCTGAAGTCTGAGAAAACAGGGAAAGTTAAAATATGTGTCAAATATGTTGTCCATTTTTCTTATTTTTTACGTGATAACATTTTTCATGGGTTTGACTTCCAGATTAGGTGTGGTTTGTTTTGGTTTTACCTTTGTTTCTGTCTGGTTTGACTTGGCAGGAAGCAGGAGACACTTCCTTAGTCAAACTACAGTGAAGCAAACTGTTACTTACTCCACACTGGTTTATGAAAGCAAATCCCAGAGGCAAACAGTTACTGACATAGCGGGTTGTAGAGTAAGTGAATGTGGATGTGCCTTGGAGATCTGCAGATCTGTTGTCCTAGCTTTTGGGGGACAGGGGACCAGAACGTGACTCTTCCTGGCACGAGGCACTTAAGCACTACCACCCTTCCACTCCTACATTGCCGTTCCACTGGGGACTGTACTGACATCTTCCATGTGTTGGGATGCTCATTACAGAAATGTTAAGCTCCTGAAAGTTTTATTACAACTATCCTCTCTTGTCTCTCTGAAACATTTATTCCCCTAGCATATGGCAAACCATCCAAACAACTGTTGCACAATCCTCAAAACCACCGTGCTTGTATAACAGAATAAATTAAACAAGTTACTCATAGCCTACCTGACTAGCTGTGACAGCACTGAGCTGCTCTTTGTAAAGGGCAGAGTTTTCTGTAAAATAAACACTTGATGGTTTGGTGCAGCCAGAGAGACACATTCTTCCCTCCCACTATTATGGTTCCAAGACTTCGTTTACGGGGAGTCAGTGTACCTGCCCACATGTGTCCTTCTATTGAAGACACAACCAGTGTTTTTTAAAACCACTTCCTCTTCTCTCATATTCCTCAAGCAAGCCCAGAATACAGCATGAAATTCCTATGTGGAAGTTTGGATGTTGCATTAATTCAGAAGGTATGAATATGGGTTAGTACCTTTTTGGTTTTAGCTTTTTAGGTAAATCAAAATAGTTCTGCCTTTAAGATCAACTTTTGCAGAAGCAAAAAAATCACTTTGAAATTAAAAAAAAATGTTTTCTTAAGCATTTTCAAATATATACATTAAATTTGGGAAAAGCAATAGACACTGAATGGTTCTTTGTACATATGTGCACCATAGAGAGAACAGGCTGAAAAAGTTGGGGCTGTTCAGCCTGGAGGAGAGAACGCTGTGTGGAGACCTCATAGCAGCCTTCCAGTATCCGAAGGGGGCCTATAGGGATGCTGGGGAGGGACTCTTCATTAGGGACTGTAGTGATAGGACAAGGGGT
>JARCZZ010019680.1:0-11740 GCA_030323915.1 Brotogeris chrysoptera | reverse complement strand
GTTGGGGCTGTTCAGCCTGGAGAAGAGAAGGCTGCATGGAGACCTCATAGCAGCCTTCCAGGATCTGAAGGGGGCCTATAGGGATGCTGGGGATGGACTATTCAATAGGGACTGTACTGATAGGTCAAGAGGCAACGGGTTCAAACTTAAACAGGGGAAGTTTAGATTGGATATAAGGAGGAAGTTCTTTACTATAAAGGTGGTGCGGGGCTGGAATGGGTTGCCCAGGGAAGTAGTGAATGCTCCATCCCTGGGAGTGTTCAAGGCCAGGCTGGACATAGCCTTGGATGGCATGGTGTAGTGGGAGGTGTCCCTGCGCATGGCAGGGGCGTTGGAGCTAGATGATCTTAAGGTCCTTTCCAACCCTAAACATTATATGATTCTATGAAACTTAGCCGCGTCTTTTTTAGGACCAGCTACTCTTGAAGCTGTAATTGTATAAGCAACTAAAAATATTCTTTATCCTCATAGTGGAAATTCTTGTAAAATATTCTTACTAGGAGCTTTAATTCAATTCGAGATGTAAGAGTCTTGTTTATTATTTTTACATGCCCTGAAAGAAAAGCCATTGTGTTTAAGTTACGTGGGAAGGGTGGGGGCAGGATGCACATTTTACATTTCATTAATAATGTATGGAGTTAGGTACATAACTTTAGTGTTTTCTCTCTTTATAAAATGCTGAGATAATCTAGAATCTGTTTTTTTTTTCCCTCAGAAATGAAGATGTAATTATTTTTTTTAATTCCTTATTCCTAAGCCCTCGATTTTGTCGTTGCCTTTTTTCCAACCCCTGAGAAGCCTTTCCTAAAAATGAAGCAGATTTGCAGTGTTTAAAACAACCTCTAATTTACTTGTAATTAAATAGAAATAGATTTGCTGATGCTTAATACTTACTACAACTCCAAGGGAGTATTTTAGAAACAGTAATTTGAAACTTTTCATTGCAGAGAAATATAGACTCACTGTTTGTGTGAAATAATAACGTGCACCTCCTAAGGTTTATAGGAATCCAGTTCCACGTTTTTATTAAAAAGAAATATGGTAAAGCCGCTTATGAATAAAAGCAGTGGTTTCATGTGCATAAATCCTGCCACTCCCTTTTGTGTTACAAGCCCTAAAAGTGACCATTTTGTCTTTCAACGCACTTTCCTCAGGCACAATGGTAGGTAAAATGTCTTGTTGTGCTATTACAGATTTTTCCTAGTTTGGGGTTGCATTAATTTATAATTTAAGTCTGACCACAGTCTTAGAAACTGTGTTAGCTGTGGATCAAAGCCAAAGCCCATCAGAAGCACTGGTATTACATGATACCAGACTTAAAACATGTGCATTACAGGAAAACTTTCTCACAGAGGATCCCGAGTAGCTGGTGGCTATTATATGCCCCAGAAAGTCTGATTATCACCTACTAAATGCTTAGTAAATGCTAAATATTCAGTAAGTACTAAATACCTCATGCTGGTATTTTATAATGGCTTGTTTCTTAGAATTGCTCTGACTTTTTGTGTACAGCATGTGTGTACAATGGACATAAACAATGCTTGCATCACATACATTCATGTGACATCTTGGTTCATTTTCTTAGGTTACGTTTCACAGCAGCCCACTTATTAATTTAGGTATTCTAGGTGATTTTTGGCAATGGTAGTTTTGTTGAAGATCTGAATTAATCAAAATAACTCTTCCCCCTAATATTCTACCCTGAATTATATTTCTACAAGTTGAAAGCATGTATTAATTTTTTTCTTTGTTTTTTAATTAAACCTGGCTTCTATAACTGAGGTTTGATTTTGCTTTAGTACTCTTTAAAGTAGTGATGTCTTAATCCACAAATGAAAGTGGATGTTTTCTCTGTAAACAATTAGGAAGATTGTCTACTTATGCAGGTGAGAAGACAACAAATATAAATTGTGTGTGTTGGTATTAAAGAAACTCTCTACTTATTGAGGGCAAAATGTTTCTTGGGAATAGAGGAGCTGTTAATGAAGAGTCGACTTCCAGGCGATCACAGGAGTTTCTGTAGGGAGACTGTGCCCTCTGAAGTCCCACCTTCATCTCTCGTGCATTCTAAAACCCCGACTAAACATGTTAAAAGTGGCAGCAGTGCCCATTGCCAGCAACTGTAAGGCCTTTCCAGCTCCTGGTGTAGGTACCTCAGCACTTCAGTGGCCCCTGTGCCAGCTTAGGTGGTCTTCCTCAGTTTTGTTCGAAGTGAAGTTCGCTATGTAGCCTCCCCTTGTCTCTTCACCCCCATTAACAACCAGTAGCAAAAGGGAGAATCTCTTCCATTTCTGTTTATCTGTACGGTAGGAAAGGTAACTATCAGCATTCTCCCTTCATCAGTAAAACTAGTCCAAAGTCTAAAATACTTAGGGCCATTCCCTGTGACTTCCCCAGACTTTAGATTAGGGCTGTTGCAACTGCTCACTTCCACTTCTGCGTGCTCTATCATTTCCTACATTATGTGTTAAATCTCTCAAAGTTTCTGAGAAGAAATCTATTTTGAGGCTTCATGGATTCATTTGGTATGTTACACAGTAAGGAAGAGCAGCTGTTTTGCTAAGTTGATACTGGCAATAGGTCAAATTCTGCCAGGAGCTTCTCTCTCTCCTATTACAAAGTACATCTATTGAAACACAGATTCTTCTGGTTTTGCTTCATAACAATTTGAAGTAGAATTTAGCCCATTATGCTTAATTACATGAAAATCAACTTTTAAAAGTCTCATTAGTCTTTCTATTTGTGCTGCTGTTTTTCTACATTAATCATACCAGTTAATATGTGAGTGATACTGGGTCTGGCTGTTTACATGCAGAGAGTTTATAATATTCTGTTTGAATCTCTAGTTATATTCTTGGATTTTCTTTTGATGTTAGTAGGACTTGATTTAACAAAGGGATAAATGATTTCAAAACTATGATGAGTTCACACTAGAGAGAGCTCCATTAATTCAACAGGTGCCTATTTATTTATTTTTAGAATATATTTATATTTTTATTTATATATATTTATTAATAATTATTTATTAATAATATTTATTTTTATAATATATATATAAAACTATGCCAGGAACTTCAATATGTGGTTGATTTCCTTCAGGTTCCTCAGAATTATCATGACCTTAAATATAAGACATATTGGAGATAAGGGACTTGTGTAGAAATGTACTGATTTTACTTCAGGGTTGCTGCGCTGCTGGAATGGCAAACATTAGTGCTTATGACTATAGAAAGAAAATGAGTACATTTTTCAGTGCTTGGAGATGCAATGTCTATTTATGTTACCTGCTAGCAGATAATGCAGTCTCTGAAGAGCACTGCCCTGGGCTGTGTTCTTGTCACTCTATCCTCCTTCATATCTGATTGAATAATTGGAACAAATTCCTCTTGGGGACAACTGAGTTAACATAAGATGTGGGCAACTGTATGGTAGCAATCTTGCTTGTTAATTGGAATGGTTTCTTAATAACAGAACATGTCATTTTGGATAGTGTGAGACATAGGCTTCTAAAATAGAAGCCAAAAGTGATGTTCTTATCACTGATCATTATAGGTCCAAGAGTATTTATGGATCTATAGGTGCTTTTCTTGTTGCCTTTGATGTCCCTGTTCAGATTTAACTCTATCAGGCCTTTACTTTTCCTAACCTGATCCATGTCTGCTCAGACAATTTCTCTGTATTCCTCCCGCGCTACCTGTCCTTACTTCCACCCTTTGCAGGTTTACATTTCGTGTTGGAGTTTGTTCAAGAACTTCTTGTTCATCTGTGCAGGCCTCCTGGTATTTTTTGCCTGACTTCCTGTTTGTTGAGATATATTGTGTCTGAGCTTAAAGGAGGTGATCCTTAAATATTAAGCAGCTTTCTTGGGCCCCTCTTCCCTCCAAGGCTTTACATCATAGCGCTCTTCCAAGAAGTTCCCTGAAGAGGCCAGGGTCTGCTCTCTTGTAATCCAGGGTAGTGAGCTTGCTGTGTGCTCTCCTCAGTGCCCAAGGGTTCACCTTGAACACCACCATTTCATGGTCACTGCAGCCAAAGCTGCCATTGAGCTTCATGTTTCTCACCAGCACCTCCTTGTTGGTGAGAACATCTATTGTATTATTCAGAAATAGGGGGCAAATTCTTCCCTTTACTTGTATGCTGTGTAATTTCAGATCCTGACAGATCATAAGGACATATGTCTGCTGTTAAAAGGCACTCATGGAATCTTATTTAATTTTTTCCTATGATCTTACTAAGCCTAGAAAATATAGCCTGTGAACCCTGGCTATTGATGACTTAGACCTGCTGAAACACTAATCAGGTGGCACACTGTCTGATTTCTCTCCTTTTTCTCTAAGGAGTGCAACAGTTGCTCAGAAATGACCCAAATAATTTTTATTAATGGGCCCAACATTACTTTCATTTCAGAAGAGACAAATCATTTAATAAAATGTGTGTTCAGTTATGTTCATTAGTGTTAATCAGTAGTTCATTAAACCTTAATCATATCAATTTTGGGCCACTAATATGCAGGTAGTTTAATAAAGGACCCAGCAGTAAAAGAGCACACATTGCATATTCAGGAACATATTCATCCATAGCAAACCATACTCAGATACATGCTTTCCATTCAGTTGGGTATCAGGGATGAAGGCAAAAAAAAGTATATATGGCAAAACACCACTGATAACAGTTTTAACTATAGCACATGCTGTGCTTATTTATTATGAAGTCTTTGTCTCATAGAGCACAGTTGTTGACGTGGGTGGTTTGAATGCTGTTTGAGCAAGGAGTGAATCAGGCTGAAAGGTTTGACCAGCAGAGTTAGCCTCTCGTGGAAACAGCAGGACAAAGTCTAAGTATATTGGGAATGCTTAGTATTTTGAACAAGTGATTTGCAAAAAAGCACATTGGGGAGTAGTATGTGTAGTCTCCAGTTCGTAAAGTAATTAACATATGCAAAATTTTAGGGTATGTGTAGTTCTACTGAAGTCACTGCCACTAATGTCTTATTCAAAGCGTGTGAATCTGGCTCAGTACCTTTCCAAGATGTCATACTGTCTTCCAAGAAAGGCTGTTACCAGTTGAACAGTTTGCTGTAGGTGTGTGAAGCCTAAATTGTTCTACAGACACTGCTGAACAAATATGGTTTACTTGTTACTCTTTATGTATTAAAAAGTCAGTCTGAATTTCATGGTTTACACTGAAGACTAAGAATGACTTATTGGTATACTTATTCTGTGTCAGAGCTCTGATGTGCCAGAAATATAGGCTGGTTTATTCCAGTTAAAATTTTATACTAATGTGTGCTTGAGCAACCATGTCGGTCCTAATTCCTTCTGTGAACCAAACAGGAGTTAACAGCTGGTTAGAAAGATCAAATATTAGGGATAAGACTGGAATTCTTTGCTTGTTCTTTTGAACTTTCTTCACTAAAATTCAGTCGTACTTTACAAGGTGCTAGTTTCTGTATTTTAGGTGACCACAACTGAAGAAGGTATAGCAGCATGTGAAGCTCTTCTCTCCAAGGAGTGCAGTGTACTATTTTATCGTGTAGTACATGAAGATGTCATCATAGACTGTAGTCATCCTTCTGATCCTGTTCAGGCAAGAAAATTGTTTAACTTGAATTGGACCCTACTTTAATCTCCTTTTACACTCTCTATCATGTCTTCTTTCGGATTTAGCAGTTCTCATGAACAATCTTTAACCATTTCAGTGGGAGAACCTGATGTTTCTACTGAATTTTCATCCTCCAGTAAAACACTGTGCCTGAAAGAAAACAAGAATCTACCTCTTCTCTCCTCTGCAGATTGAATCCCATAGAGAGTCTGTTTCCCTTTTTCACTTGCTCTGTGATCACCCCCTTTTTTTTTTTTTTTTTTTTTTTTAGTAAGGATATCAACACATCAAATGCTTTTACACTTCAGAATTTAGCTATTTTCACAACATTACTTTTTAATCTGTGCAGGAAAGAATCAAATGTTAATATGACTTCATTTAAAAAGGAAACTAATCAATAAACTATAAAATCAAGTTGACTTTAAAAGTGGATATTTGTTTTAGTGAAACTTGTTGATACCAAGTTAATAATAAGTGAGAATTCTCTGAAGAGACCTAGTGGATCTCATAATAATAGGAAATTGCTCCTTTGAGTAGTTATGTAGTTATGTTAGTTTTAGTCAAGCTTTCTATAGAAAAAAAATACAAAAAGATAAATAGATAATCCTTAATTAATGAAGACAGAAGGGATATACACTGTACTTTTGTTATGCAGTAGTTCTTTTACTTTTTGAAGAAACCTTAAAAAGATTTTGCCAATATGTGACATGTATCTGAGAATATTTCTACTCAGATGAACGGTAATAGTTGTAGGAGTCACAGTGTTATTAAACTGGTGATGGAGTGATGTATCAAATATGCTAAAACAGGTAACAAGTGATTGCTCACAGTAAGCAAATAGTTATGCACACATTGTTTCTCTTTTTATCTTTTCCCTGTATTGTTACCTGGATTAATTTTCTTGGTTTTGATTATAAATTTCTAATACATATAATTATACAACTGTTATGACTACTTTTATGTAAAATGATATATACAGTATAGGTTTATAAATTATGAATTTCCAAATTAAGAATAGAGGCTATAACTTATACCCTGAATACCCCTACTTTCTTAATAGTGTTTCATTTACCATAAGTGAGTTATACGCGGCAAGTTGATAAAAGCATGATGGTGCATAAAGGCCAGAATTAAGCCCACGATTCTCTGGATTTTGACATACCAATCTTGAAATTCAGCCGGAACTACAGTTCTGTTAAAACAGAACTGTAAATCTATGATTGCATTTTCAACTGAAATGAGACAGACTTCCAAAATAGTGTTTGCCATTTGCTCAAGAGCCTGGCACTCAAACTTTTCCATTTATGAGTTTTAAGAAGAGATAAATTGTCA
Source organism: Brotogeris chrysoptera (assembly GCA_030323915.1). NCBI lineage: Eukaryota > Metazoa > Chordata > Aves > Psittaciformes > Psittacidae > Brotogeris > Brotogeris chrysoptera. The sequence goes on along the minus strand of JARCZZ010019680.1, from coordinate 4,807 downwards.
TACTTAATCAAAATGAAGAGTTGTCTTATCAAGTATGTAGGGTCAGTTTAAGCAAACCCTGGTTAATACATAGTGTTTAGGAAGACAATATAGAGTGCTTTCCATAGTGTACCTGTCCCAGCAGTATGAGGTTAACAGACATTTAAAATTTATATAACACTGCAATTGTGTGATATTTAATCATTTTTTTCCCTTTCTACACCAATCAGGGGCCTACTGGCATCATTCATCTTAAATGTGCCTTGCAGTGAATCTTAATTTAATATCAGTTAAAATTGCTTCATATTCATATCTAAAGGAATCTTAGAATCATAGAATAGTAAGGATTGGAAAGGGACCTTAAGATCATCTAGTTCCAACACCCCTGCCATTGGCAGGGACCCCTCCCACTTAACCATGTCACCCAAGGCTCTGTCCGACCTGGCCTTGAATGCCACATCTAATTGGTGTCTCTTGGTTCAGATATTATATGTGGTAACAGGGATAATCAAGTGACAGGGGGGTTCGTTGGATAATACCTAACTGTATTTCCAAAGCCGACTGCAGACATGGGTACAAATAATTTTTGATTACCACTCAGCTCTTAGTTGATATTATCAAGGATAATTCACAGTATTTCTAAGGTATCTTTCTGAGAGGTAGCATGTGATTTTAAAACCATAATCATATCTGTTAGTTTAAAATGTATGTGTTTTGCATTTGTTGGTGCTTGATTTCATCCTTCTCTCTGATTGTCCAGTAGTTTGGGAGTGCAATACCTTCCTGAGGTTCTTTATAGTAATTTTTTTATTTCAGCTGCCTCAGAATCCAGTCATACCATCAGGGAACTTACCACGTCATTATTTGTTTTTCCAGGTCACTCAGGATGTATCAAATAACACAACTCTTTACATCAATGATAATCTCCCTACTTTGTGAACATGAACTATTTATTGCCAATAATTGTACCCTGTCTTTTAAAGACTACAGAATTAAAGAGAACCTTCTCAAATTTTCTTTGAAAATATTAAATGCAATATAGGCAGGCTCACCCTTTAATTCTTCTTAAGCAACATTAGTTGTCATCAGTGTGTCATGTATTAACTATTATTCTTCATTCTTATAACAAATATTTTGTGTTTAAAAATGTTTTCATTATTTGAATAAGATTCTGTAATGTCTCATCAGCCCTGTTTATTTCTATCTTAAGGTGATGGTGTTTGTTCATGCTAGAAATGCCACAGTACGAACTGCTATGGGTCTTCGAGAAAAAGCAAAAAACAATGGTCATATTTGTCACTTTTTATCACCCCAAGGATCAGATTATGGTCAAGCTGAAAAGCAGGTAAGCGATAATTTATGTCGATTTCTTTCTGTCCTAGAATTGATGTTTTTACAAGACAGTCCAAGATGGGAATAGATGAAACATTTTTTAGCTTCTGAGAAGGTATATTTTACTCTGAAGGTATGCGTGGAAAGGCTGAATTGAATAGAGGAAAGAGTAATGGTGAAAGAAGAGTGCTGTTACTTTCAGTCTTTTGAACAAAAGCTGATAATTGGTTGTGGTTTATGCAACTTGTACTATTTGATAATAGTTTTCATGTAATGTGCAGCTCAGAAAGTCCCTTAAAGACCAATTGCTACAATTTGGGAGAGTACCTAGCTCCTGTTTTTTGCGCTCTTTCCCTAAGCATCTGCTACTGTCCACTCTTTAAAACAGAATACAGTCTTAAAAGTATTAATCTGACCTAGTCTGTAAATTTACCACCTTTCCAAAGCCATCTGACTTTCCTTATCAATCAACTGATCATGAGAAGTCAGAAAGTAATCTATTTGAGAGTTAAAGGTGGGAAAGCTATTTGAATCTCACAAGGTTTTAGCCCCTTAATCTGATCTTCTTTAAAAATATACATATGGATCATAAATTACTGGTATATTGAGTGGTGGCCAGTACTTGCCAGCTGAAACTATATTTTTATGCATTCTAACACTTCTGTCTTTGTATGAATTGTGTTAGTTGACCTTCCTCTTTTTTTTTTTTTTTTCCCCCAATGTATAATATACAGAAGTAACTTGGTCTGCAAAAACTTCTTTTCATCTACTCAGGCAACATGCGGTATTTCTGCTGAGAGAATATTTCCAAAACAATTCTTAATTCAGCGTTATATGTGACAGTTACATTTGGTGATATTAATTGAGGTCTGAAGATTAGAGTTAACAGTGTCTTGTTAATATTCCTTGAAAAATAGTGTTCTTCCTGACTCCCAACTAATTAGCAGAACGCAGATGAGATACTTATTCATTGTTGAAAGTTTAATGTATGTATAAGATGCCTTCTCTCACTGACAAATGTATTGATAAGCTCTTAAATATTCTGGGCCCCTCTGAATTAGGAATTTACTGAGGGTTTTAGATTCTGTGTCTGCCTTTAGATGTAATAAATATATAACTTTACTTTGTACCTCTGGAAATAATGTGAAAGGATTCATTCAGCCTTACTAATTATGAATGGAGCCAGATGTTACAGTTGGTAAGTTCAAACTTCTGAACTGTAGAAAAAATTCTATTTCAGAGAGGATTTTTTAAAATCAGGATCAAGTGTCTTTGTTCTGTCGAGATGCTTATGAGAGCAATAAAAATGTTTTTAAAACTAGGCTAAGTTATATATTGATGACCTTATATTTCATAAAATACATATTAGAAAGCCACTATTTTTCTAGAGGATGTTGCATCTGCTGTATTATAAAAATAACATCAAACCTGAACCTGGAGATCCCATGTTTCTACTGTACCGTGTAATTAAAGCTGGACTTTTTCTTATTATATGTCTTAGAACAAAATCTAAATCTCCTAGATTATTAAAAATAGTATTTTTGTAATGCTAATGCAGAAAAAATGTTTCAAGCTATTGAAAGTGTCAGTGCTTACTTAAACACTCAAAATTATTGCTAAAGAAGCTATGAGAAATAATGTGCTTATTTCAGCAGTGGGAGGCAGTCCTGAAGGACAAAGGAGTCCAGGAAGGCTGGACATTATTCAGGAAGGAAACCTTAAAGGTGAAGACCAGCCTGGCTGAACAGAGAGCTGTTGCTGGAATTCACCAAAAAAAAAAAAAAAAAAAAAAAATAGAAGAAAAAAAAAAGCCAAAAGAAAGCTTTTGACCTTTGGAAGAAGGGGCAGGCCATTCAGGAGGGCTACAAGGATGTTGTGAGTTTATGCAGGAAGAAAATTTGCAGGACCAAAGCCCAACTAGAACTTAATCTGAGTACTGCCATAAAAGGCATTAAAAAAATGTTTCTATAAATATATGAACAACAAGAGGAGAGCTAAGGAGAATCTCCATCCTTTACTGGATACAGGGGAAAACATAGTGACAAAGGATGAGGAGAAGGCTGAGGTACTTAATGCCTTCTTTGGTTCTGTCTTTAATAGTAAGACCAGTTGTTCTGCAGGTACCCAGCCCTCTGAGCTAGAAGACAGGGATGGGGAGCAAAACAAAGCCCTCATAATCCGAGGGGAAATGGTCAGTGACCAGCTACAGCACCTAGGCACACACAAGTCTGTGGGGCCAGATGGGATCTACCCAAGCACTGGAGCAGGCTGCTCAGGGAAATGGTTGAGACCCTATCCCTGGAGGTGTTTAAAAGACGTGTAGATGTGGTGCTTAGGGACATGGTAGTAACCCTTTTCCATGAGGGAGTGAACTGTGGTTGCCAGAATTTGCTCTTCGAGGGTATCCTGATTTTGGCTAGCCTCTTTCCTGGCTGCTCGTCAGCTTGAGCAGGAAATCCTAGATTCATTTTTCTGTAAAAGGCGTTTTAAAAAGCATACTAGTCTACACTGTATCAAAGGAAAGAATCAACTGTGTTTGTAGTATTTCTGACTGCCTCAGAAAGTAATATGTAATATGAATATGTTTTGATGTGATATAGTACTTCTTACTTGTGGATTTTGCAGGCAGATTATGTCGCTGAGGCAATGCATCTTATGTGCCATACTGGAAAGGACAAACATGGAAAAGGAGGAGTAGGAGTTGTGCCCTTGGTTAGTCAGATCTTTGCATGTGCAGAGCTCCACAGTGAAACTGAACTTGTGCAGCTCCTGTTTCATTCAAGGTCGGAGCAGGAAGGAACAGACAGGGAGGTTTTGGTTGAGGTCTGGTATGGACCACCTGTCCCTGGGGAGGTAATTGATGTGACTTATTAGGAGCTACTGGGAGAAGTCTCCTGCAGGTAGGCCTTTGTTTTCATGGCAGCTATCTTGTAGGATGGTAGCATTCTTCAGGCAGCCCGTGAAATTCATAAGCTACATTTGGAGGCAGCTTTTGAATCCAGCCAGGCCGCTGCCTGGCCTGCTGCTCAAGCAGAGGAGCACTGGAGGCAACTTGCCGTGAGTGGCAAGCTTGGTTGCAGTGATTAAGCTGAGTGTTGAGAGGAAGGCTGTGATAGTGAACAGTGAGAGTTAGAACTTTTAGGAGAGCAGTCTTTGGCTTATTCGGAGAACTGCATGGTAGGATCACCTGGAACCTTCCATGAAGTAGACAAATGTCTCTGCTTTTACACTGAAGAAATTGATTAAATAGGGAGGATTTGACCTTCACTGAAAGCATTGATGACATAGTATGATGCAGGAAGTGGAAAAGAAATAGGGAGAAAGGTAATGAAAATGAGAAGTTTTACTAGTCATAGAATCATAGAATAGTTAGGGTTGGAAAGGACCTTAAGATCATCTAGTTCCAAGCCCCTTGCCACAGGCAGGGACACCTCCCACTAAACCATGCCACCCAAGGCTCTGTCCAACCCAGCCTTGAACACCGCCAGCGATGGAG
>JARCZZ010019679.1:0-27467 GCA_030323915.1 Brotogeris chrysoptera | reverse complement strand
GGTTATTCCATACCACAGCACGTCATGTCCAGGATGTGAAGACGGGGAGCAGAGACCCGGAAGGGTGTGGTGGTGCACTGGGGGCTTTGCTGTTGGGGGGTGCACTGGCTGGGTCGGGCTTGGTGAGCAGCTGTATCCTCTTTCCTTGTATTTCTCTTGTATTATTACTGGTGGTAGCAGCGGTGATTTGTGTTATACCTGAGTTACTAAACTGTTCTTATCTCAACCTGTGGGAGTTGCATTCTTTTGATTCTCCTCCCCATCTCCCCAGGACTGGGGGAAGAAAGAGAGGGGAGTGAGTGAGTGAGCAACTTCATGAGTTATTAGCCTGGGTGAGACTTAAATCACGACAGGAGATCTGTGTTGTTTTCTGTAGCATTGCAGTCAAGTGCTGAATTTTGTACAATGAAGCTAGAATAGGTCTGCTGAATTCAAGGAAGAAAAGTGTTGTTTGCTACAATGCTTATGTATATGTGTGCTTGTGTGTGTATCTATATACATATAGGCACATACATGTATCTGAATGTATGTGCTTGTGTGTGCTTTATTTCTCTTTTGCTTCAGCCTGGAGGAGCACATTTGCTGGTCTTTTCGCTACTCATGCACTTATCAGTAGTAAATTCCTTGAGTAACCTGAGATCAAACTGCTGCTTGTCAAGGTAAAGCAGAACACAAGTCAGATTCATGGCATCACTTTTGTATCTGTGTCCCAAATCACACAGAGGAAGGAAAACCCTCCAATGTGGGGCTAGCTTGGGATGGGTAAGCAACAGGGCTGCAGGGCTTTGCAAATCCTGGGGAGTCAGCTCCAGCCACACAATGAAAGTCATCGAAATCAAAGCTCAGAGTTCCTTTCCTTGGCTGATATCCCTTAATCTTGCTCTCTCCATGGGGCAGCTACTATTTGGATTAAGGCTGGAACCCGAAGGATAGAAGAAGTGAAATGAATATGTTAAAATAAAGGACTTGGAGACAAAAAAAGACAGGGGAAGAGAATAAAGGACAGTGCTACATGTCACAGTGGCACGTTTGCATTTAAAGGGCCAAATGTCTTCATTTATTCTTTCTCATGTGAGAAGAAGACAGGAACCCAATCCTGCATCACTTCTTTCTTTAATAAAAAATATGTTTTATCCCAGTGGAATGATGTGTTTCTTCCTGTCAATAAGTGTCAGCAGCTAATCTGAACCTTTCAATAAAACAATGCCATTAAATAATTTAACCTGGGAAGAAACACTGATGTCTGTGAAATAATTTATGGATTTCAGATGTGTCAAACTTTAAAGCACTGAAGGGATGAAAAGTGAGAAATGGACCAACAAGAGATTCCCCAGCAGAAAGACAAGGAGTTTGTGAGATTTACCCACTAAAAAGAAAAATCAGTGAAGATAAAGAGTCATCTTGAACATAGCTCAATTATGAACTATATAGCACATGAAAATGCGTCCTTTATAAGAGTAACATGCATGAAGGCACCAGATATGCTTTCTACAGCAATGTCTATGATGGCTAAACAAAGCATTATGATAACATAAAGCAAAGAGATGGAAGTCTGTTATTTGCCTGATGCCTGCGTACAATCACTAGGTTTGTTACTAGGCATTAAATAAACATGTCAAATGGAAAGCAGAGAGACTTCACCAGAACAGTGAGTTTCAATAGGGAGTTAAAGGTGACATTGCAAGAGAAAGTGACAGATGATAAAAAAACAGCTATTGAGCATAGTTTTTAAAAAGAGAAAGCTGAAGGAATCTGCTTAAATAGAGCTGGGATTGTAGAGTCTGTTAGCCCTATTAAGTAAACATGCTATTTAAACCCCCTTGGAAATAAGGAAATTGAACGAAAAACAACAGACTGAATATATGTAAGCATGTGGATCTGATACTCTAAGGCATTTCCTTTTTCTCTCCTCTGCCCCCTCCTTTGCAATTTATTTTATTTTATTTTCATTTTCATTTGGCAACTTCTGCATTCAAAGCCCACAGCTTGGAATTTCATACCTATTTAACACCTGGTTAAGCAACACTTAACCATTGGCACCAGCTGACTGCATCCCCATTAAGCAGAATTGCTCTCATCATAGACATTGGAAATGGAAAAGACCTACTCGGTCATGTAGACCGTTATACCACAACCAGTGCAGGATTGTTCCATTTAGCAGGAAAAGAAGAAAGATGGCCTTGTCAGAGGATGATGGCTCAGAAGAGCTTGGTTTTCTTCCCAGCTCGATGTTAGACTTCCTGAGTGACCTCCAGAAAGCCATTTAACCTTGTTGCACCTCGATTCCCCATCTCAGCAACTGCTTCCTTTCTTCTACCACTTGTCTATTTACCTTCATAAGTTCTTCAAGGCAATGTCTATTTGTACTTATGTGTGTTTGCAGTTGGTATTAGAAAGATTCCCTGATTTCAGATGGAGATGTAAAATACAGCTGGAGAATCTGTAATAGCCTGTGCTACCTTTAAGGCTCTCGCATCTGAGTAATAATGCGGGGTTTGTTCCTTTCCTGAACAAAGGGAATAACAAGAAAGCAGGGAGATGGAGACAGATCGAAGATGACCTTTAATTTAAATTATGAGCTAATTCTTTCTTAAAACTGATTTAACAACAGAAATTATGAGCTTTAAATCCTAACATCTTTCTCTGCACAAGAGCCTTTTTCTCTTAAGGTTTCCCTGCTTTTATGCTGAACCTGCTTTTTTTGGGCCACCACAAGGTACAATCTAAGATTGGAAAATACATCTGTCACAGAGGAATATAAACTGTCAGCTCAAGAAATCTCTGCAGAAGTCAGACAGTCAGAAGACTTACTACAGTCCCTGAGTTTATATTAAATAATTCATATGCTAACACTTTCCACTGGTAGCATTCCCAGGGAAATCCCAAGCTGAATTTAACAAATGAAAACACATTTCCGCTCATTCGTCCTCCCTCCCAGTGGCCCATAGCCAGACACACTTGCCTGGGATCCCAATGCTGGGATCCCACAATGCTGAGAAAGGCCTGACGAGCATCACCTTCTGCTGATACCATGGAGGAGCTGGTGCTGGTGACCAAGTGTGATGCCTTCACATCACCCTGTCCCAGAGCAATGGCAAGTTTGCGGAAATATTTGGCCAACAGAAATATTTGCACCACTGAAGTCACCTACTATTTCACACAGATGTGCAAATCCACAACTGTTCTGCCCAGCCTCTGTGGGAAGTGGCTGCGGGGTCATTAGTTGTGTTGTCATTAGCTGGGATCCAGTACTGTCTGTGTCTGAAGATTGCCTTTAAATCACTGTTGTGGGCTATGCTACCAGGTGATATCACATCAGAAAGGCTCCTGGGTCCTTTTTCTTGATATGTGAGTGAACTTAGACTTCTAAGAAAATTGGCAAAGGCACTGCTGTCTTTGTCTTTTGCAAGGAGACTTTTATTTTTTTTTTTATACAGAAGCATCCAGTAGTTTCAGGAACTGATGTTCTTTTGGGGCTGGTTCCTACATGAAAGGATTGTTCTGCATGCTGCCTGACCATTGTATGTCTAGACGTGTCTGTAGGTGGAAAGAAAAAAGTTATTCCAAGAATAAACCCCACTCCTTTGGTGTTTTTCCTCTTCTGTATAGCTGATCAACTAAGTCTGATCCATCACTTATTGTTTGGTAGAGGGCAAGAGGCTAATGGTAGAGGAAGAGGGAACTTTTTAAAATGTTAATTAAATTTAAAAGGATATTGTTGTTAACACTGCAAGGCCATAAAGGATTAGTACTCTACATCCTGGAAATGTTAAAATACAGATGAAAATTTATGGGAATATATATGTGTATATAAATAAGGATAAATCTAACAGTTGCTCATTAACTCCTGTGGCTTTGTATCAAGCCCAGAAAGAGATCATAAACTTATATTGGATCTTCTAGTAAAGTATAAGATCTACCTACCAAATTCTTCACCTGATAACATGTCAAGCTGAGAAGACTAGAAACATAATGGTGCCCTTCACAATGCAGTGTCCTTTATTGACATAATTTTTTTACTTTCCCTCTTCTTTTGACTAGGCTAGAGCCTTACAGCCTTTTTCTCTATCCCACATAAAATGATATCAGACCCACTGCACGCAATGATATATGCTTCTGCCTTCAGTCAAGAGAAAGTACATCACTATTTTATTGCATGCAGGTCTCAAGAGCTCATGAACTCAACAAACACCCCTATAAATTACTGGAAAGCCACACCAAAGTGTAACAACAATAGACTAGAAATGGCCTAAGTGGCCAGACCTTCAAATACCACTTTGTAGGAGATTCCCATGCTGCTTCCTTACTCCTTGCAGCTATTACTACCAATTATACAACCAGATGTGTTAGGTCACATGCAACAAATGACTCATGCCTTGCCTGTCAAGAAACAGTTTAAAAATGATTACTTAAACAATAATAGCATCTAACAAACAAACAAACAAACAACAAAAAAAGACCCTTTCTCTAATGTATCTTCTCTCTAATTGCAGATATTTTCTTAAATATGCTAAATGTTTTGCTCTGCAAACTGACATCCCATACAGGAGCTGGGTGACGTGGTGATAGAGACGAAGTTCAGAGACCATGAGGTAAAGTTTACCTTGCTAATGACTTCACAAAAAATGTGAACGTGCAGTTCATTACTGGTGTCCATCCCGGATTACTTTGGAAAGATTGTCAGTGTAGATGTTAATTTAACTCTTATCCTGCTGTTCAAAGCATTTCTAATGTGAGCACATGTCCAATATCCAGTAGAAATTCAACTGAGTGCATTAACTCACATCTTCTACCAAGCAGTCATTATCTGCTGTTGATTTCCAGTCACTCCAGACTGGAAGCAGATTTAAACAAACTATCTCAACCAGAAAAATGTTAAGTGAGGAGTATGCTGATGACCAGATTGCCAAAGCTGCACTTTTGGCGGTTTCCAATGTACTCACTTCACCCACTAAACTGAAGGTAAGAGCCTTCTCTGCTTCTACCTGACATGGTTTTCAACAGCAAGAAAATTATCACTGATTATCTGGAAACCATGCTTTTTAAATGGCTTCTCACACCTGTCTTCTTCTGAAAGCTCCGATACGCGTTGCTTAGAAATACTCCGTTTCTAAAGGTAATTGCTGCTGATGTTTGTATCTGCAGAATCTCTGGGAAGGAATTTATAGCTTGTTTGGTTCAGATGTCTACGTCTTCCCATATTAGATTATTCCATAGTCTTTCCACTGAAAAGTTATTTTGATGTTTATCCTCTTTCTCTTAATTTCAACCCATTATCTTAGCTATTTCCCCCTTGGGTAATTCTGTTCCTCCCTGGGTGTTTTCACTGTTCAGATATCTGCAACAGGCTCTCTCTTCCCCCTCAAACATTGCTCAGCCCTGCTGTGCATATTGACGGTTGTTCTTGTAAAACTTTCCTTGTAAATCAGCCCCTCCAGCTCTCTAATCATTTTTGTTGCACTTCTCTGAACTCCCTCCAGTTTGTCTTCATCTCGCTGGTAATAACTTTGCCTATGTGTCATTTGGCGTTTTCTCCTTATCACATTCCAACAGAGCATCAAACCTTTTGCCCTGTTACTGCGTGCTGTTGTCAGGTAGACTGGACTTGAGTGATTGATGTAATCCCTTAATTTGCCGGAGGGGCAGTTTTGGATTTTTTGTAAACGACTAAATTGGTGATTTGAGCCAAATATGTTGCTGAGGAAGGGGGTTATTCACTCATATTGTCTAAACAAAACTGGAGCTGATTTTGTGGATTTAAATTCAGGGAGCTCCTGGGTGTTTTTCCCTGCCATTTCTGATGTTGAAATAAAACATCAGGGCTAATTTGATGTCTTTCCAAGCAGAATTCAAAATTCAGAGGAACAAATCCTTCTTGTTGCCAGGCCTAAGCAGCTTCATGTTTGTCAGCGGTGGCAGAAGGAGGGAGAGCCAGAATTTCAGGTGAGAAGAAACAACCCCTGAACAATCATAACTGTCCAGTCCTGCCCCAGCCATTCCCCCAAAGCACAGACCAAGAGGAAATGGTCTTTCCTGGCAGATGTGCCCTTGTTCATTCTCTGCCTTAGACTAACAGGTCCCTGCTGGCTTCCACCTCCTGCTTTCATCCCAGTTTTGCATTCTGCCATGTTTACGCTCTGACTGTTTTTTTCTTAATGCTGTCTTGTTTGATTTGTAGAAAGCAATCCCACTCCTGAGCAGATCCTGTCCCAAGGGTCAGGGAGCCTGAGGAGTTTGCTGCCTATCCCGCAAACCCCCTGTTGTATCATCGAGCATGTTTTGATGTGCAGCAGAGTTGATTCAGTTCCACTGTCATTTCTGAGCAACGTGCTTGTCTGAAGATGTCCTATAGCTTGGGTATCCCTTCCATGTTGAGAGCTTGCAGGCTCCCCGCTAAGGTTTTAAAAGGCTGAATTCTCTGAAAGAAAGGTCCCTATGACAAAAGATTGCCTACCTTTCCCATGATTACATTCTCGAAGGTGAATGCCAATGTGTCAGCAGAAGGAAATATTTCTCCTGCTTTCTTCAATAATTTATTGGTGTTCACAGTTTTCCCCTTCATGATGACTGCTCCTGCAGCTCTAAGAATATCAGCTCTGCTGAGAGGTTGAAATTTACTTGTCACTGCTCTCCCAGGCAGTTATGAACGGTGCGGTGCAGGCAGGCTCCTGATTAACAAAATCAGAGAGAGGACAGGGAGGGAGCAAGCATGCAGCCAACACAGCTTGGAAAACTTTAAAGGCCAACCTAAATACAGATATGCAATTTTTCAGCTAAACAATTTGATTAAAAAAATAAGAAAATAAAGAGATAAAAATTGGTCTGAACCTGCTGTTAGATCCAAGTGCCTCCCAGCACTGAGATGTAGGAGGTACAGACACATCATCTTCATGAAGCCCTGTGTGGGATGAATTGCTCATTTCAGAGAGAGCAGCATCTGCCTCAACCCATTCATCTCCTGGCCTTTGAATGAAGAAGTGCCCCAATAGGGCTGAGCTTGTCAGACTTAGTGAATCCCAATGGGTCGCACTCAATTTTGTGACCCAGATCCCAAATTAGCAATCATGGAGGAGAGAGTGAGCCATTTATTGAAATGCATAATTCATTACTGAAAGATACTTGGCTAGAATCTCAGAAATGGTCTTAAAAGTGGCTGATTAGAGTAAATAACCAGCACTGACTCAAATTGCCTTTTTTCTTTTTCAACATCCAGTCACAACATAAACCTTGAGCTCAGAAGCCTCGTACTTATGCCAGCACTGTACCTAGGTTAACATGTCCCGCCTTACACAATAAGAGCTCATTGCCATTAGCTGATTAGCTCACAGCTGGGCAGGCAGAAGCAAGAGTAGAAAAGCCCAGGTCAGCCTATGCCCATCTGCATTGACCAGCCCAAAGCTACAATCCAGCAGCTGCAGCACTAATGAAAGGCTCCTCGCTAACATTCACTGCAAATGAATGTTGCTGTGGCATATCAGAAATTAAATCGATGAGCTCTAAGTTAACATCACAGCAGGTCAATTGTATTTATCAGTTTGGCTTGTGTATTTTTGTCTAAACATGTTTCCCCAAGAGAAAGATGGGGTTTTTAGTTAAAAAAGCATTTGCAGATTTTTCTGTTGTACTGAAAGAGTGTGTTTTGAGTCTAATTTTAGAGGAGAATGGAAGTTGGTTGCTTGTTCTGTGTTGTAGTTTTGTTTTGTTCTGTCTTGTTTTATGAATAGTTTCTTAAACAAGCTTGCATTCAGTTTGAACAGATGAAACCGGGCATTGATTTATACATATTTATATCACTGTAAACCGAGTTCTCCAAAAAGTCAATCACAAATAGTTTTGTAAAATCTTTATTTTGATGAAAACCAAACTAAAATGACTTTGTTAAAATTGTTTCTTCCCTAAAGGAAAGATTTCCCTGTTACCATGACCTGACCATCCTTAACACCCTATCAGTCTCCTCTATGCTTCCCACACGCCTCACCACCCCCTTCCACTCCAGGCTCCACCTGTCAAAGTGCCAAATAATTTAAATTAACATTACATGGAAACCAGATGTCCCTTTCTATTAAACACATTGCAAGTCTGCCACAGTTCTTTTTCTGTTCTGAATTGAAGCAAGCCCATCTCCAACACTGAAAAAAAAAAAAAGGATGTTTTTTCTTGAAAAACATACTTTAATGCAAAACAAAAGTTTTGGTCAATAAAAATATTTCATGGCAGTAAATAGAAATATTTCAGTTTGGTTTTAAAACATTAATTCATTTTAAATGCTGCTGTACAGTAACAGTGAGTGCCCTTGTGAAAAGTTACTTTGAAAAAATAAAAAATGCCTTCTTTTCTGAAAATTTGAGGCTAAATTGCCTACACATTATTGAAAAGATACATTTCACTTTTAACTGTTTCACCAACATGTCAAACTGACCTCAGGTTTTCTGATGAAAAACAGCGTTTTGATCTAATCAGCTCTACAAATGACATATAGGTCTAAGATTTCTTCCATACAGTGTTCTGACCCAGGATACTATGGCAGTGGGAGCAATGCTATGCATAGCTCATTCTTAATGGTATGATGAACTCTTAACAGGGACAGATTGTCCTTGCTTGTGGTACAGTACTGCATCAACAACTTTGCCATGGTCAGTTACCTGGTGATATAGGGCACTTCATAAGTAATGAAACCTTGATGACCAGACAGGTACGATTTTCACTGGATCACAGAATCCCAGACTGGTTTGTGTTGGAAGGGACCTTAAAGCTCATCCAGTTCCAAACCCCTGCACAGGAAGGACATCTTTCACTAGAGCAGGTTGCTCCAAGTCCCTGTGTCCAACCTGGCCTTGAGCACTTCTAGGGATGGGGCAGCCACAGCTTCCCTGGGCACCCTGTGCCAGTGCCTCAGCACCCTCACAGGGAAGAGCTTCTGCCTAAGAGCTCATCTCAGTCTCCCCTCTTGCAGGTTAAAGCCATTCCCCTTGACCTGTCCCTACAGGCCCTTGTCCAAAGTCCCACTTCAGGTTTCCTGGAGCCCCTTTAGGCACTAAGGTCTCCCCTTAAAGAGCTTTCTCTTCTCCAGGTTGAACCAGCCCAGCTCTCTCAGCCTTGCTCCAGCCCTTTCAGCATCTCTGTGGCCTCCTCTGGCCTCACTCCAGAAGCTCCATGTCCCTCTTGTGTTGGGAGCCCCACAGCTGGACCAGGACTGTGGGAATGGGGGGGTGCAGGGTGTCTCATAAGAACCAAGTAAAGGGGGATAATTGCCTCACTCAGGTATTTTCTGTATCCCGGAGTGGCCAGCCATGGATGGGAGCAGTCACAACCCCTTCTCAGAGCCATAACAGTGGAAACCTGAGAAAAGGCCCAGGCTGTGCCTCTGGAAGGGCTGAACTGCTTTGGAGAAGTGTGCATGGTCCAGAGGACTCGACCTTGCTGGGAGGAGAAGCAATCCTTCTGATTAGGAACAGATTTTCAGGGACATTTATTGCTGCTTCCTGACCCAGACAGAGACCAGCAGCTCTTTCTCATCACTGCTTAGTCTTGGGATATAAAACCTCCTCCTCCAAGGCTTTAGCTAGCTTCTAATTAAAGACGTTGGAGAAGAAACTTCCCTGTAGGCCAGTTATTCCATATCAGCCTTCTGCAGGGTTTCTTGCGCCTGCCTCTGAAGCAGCTACCAGTGGCCACTCCAGGGGAAACACCAGGCAGTGGCTCATAACCCTTTCCTGGTCAAATATGAAGCTCTGGAGCCCACAATCCCTTCCCATCTCCTGTAGTGGAAGCCCCATTAATTCACATTACTACATCTACTTCACACCTCCTACAGAGGTAACAAATAATTACCTGCTTTTCTTCTGTTTTGTTTTGTGGCTTCTTTCTTTCTTTTTTCTTTATTTTTTTTTCCCCTTTCATAAGAAAAGCCAGGCACATTAAATTGGACACGGACAAGTAAACCAGTTTGTAATGATATGTCGGACTTCCTGTAGCAAGAGTAGGCAATTTGGCTCCATTCCGAATTTAGAATTTTAATTTTCCTCTGTCACAGAAAGGATCTTTCAGCAGAGACTTTGGATGCACAATAGCTGCAGGCATTTAATCTGCAGAGGTGCTCCTGAGGATACATGCTGTAGCATCTACTGTCTTTGGTTTGCATCCAGAGAAAGGAGGCGGAGGTGAAGTTGGAAGGGATCCAAAGAAAGAAAGAAAATAAAGTGGCTTTGCTAATTTCACACATTTCTATAGCTGGAGCATGTGTCTTGCAGGCAGCAGGATGCCATTAATGTCCCCATGGCCTAGGGAGGTCCCTTGGTATTTAACCTCGGCTATCCCGCTTATTCCATAAACACAGGACTTCAATTTCCAAAAGGTCTGGTTGTAAATGAATTCTTCAAAGAGGTACAGGGTAAGGAAATGTTTCAATAAATATGTAACATCCACCTTCTTCAGCTGTTTTATTATTTAGATACAGACAAACATCTTCTAGTGTTTGAGCCTCCTATTTCCCTTGGTTTAAAATGAGAATGAGCCGCTTATCTCCCACTTTTCCTACTTAGGAACCTGCGAGTGAGGAGCTACCCCAAAAGCAAAGCAAACGTTTCCATGAACAGACTCAAGATGAGACAGATATTGGTTTAGCCTCATTTTCAGGCTGTTTCATAAACTGTTCAAGGCCACTCTAGGGGACACAAGCTCACAGGACCAACACTGTAAACCCAGGAGTCCCTTAAGCTTTACACCGATTGCATAGAGACTTTGTACAAGTCTTGTAGTGTTGACATGTCAAAATCACAAGAGGTGTGTGGAGAGCAGCCTGACAAAGGGGATGTTATTCTCAATTCATATTTGCAGATGGGAGTTTGAAATCCAGCCAAGTCTTGTGAAGATTATCCAACTCAGGTTCACAGGTCTCAGAACAGTTTGGGTTGGGAGGGACCTTAAAGTTTACCCAGTTCCAGCCCCCTGCCACGGACAGGGGCACCTTCTACTAGATCAGGTTGCTCCAAGCCCTATCCAACCTGGCCTTCAACACTGCTGGGGGATGAGGCAGCCACAGCTTCTCTGAGCAAAATGGACCACCTTGGCCCCCAGATAGCCTTTACATTAGATATTATTCCTCTTGCAGCAGAGTCAGATGAAGAGGTTAACATTGCAATACAAACCAGGCTTGTGAGGGATTTAGCTGGGATGCTGGGATGTGAGCTACTGCTTGTCTAGACCACCTCTGTCAAAGCTGGAAATAACAAGCAGATTAAGCAGTTTGTCCAAGGCCATGGAGGAAAGCTGTGTCAACACTGAACCAAAACCAGACCCCAGCCCAGAGCTCCATCCACGAGGCTCAACCTGGGGAGGTAAACTTGAGCTCCGCAGAGCCAGCCCAAGCATGGCTTCACTGTTCCCACTATTACAAACCACACAGAAACACTGAGGCAAAGAAGGGTAATTATTTATGCAGGGTCTTATAGAGAAAAAGACCCTGACTCCAGAGCTCCTGCTCCAAAATATTTGCCTGTGCCCCTTTAAGCCTTGTAATGAGCCTGTCTTTATTTCTGCCTTTTGTTGCTGCTTACAAAAAAAGAGAACGCACTCACTTTTCTCTTGAAACTTATTTCTG
This sequence comes from Brotogeris chrysoptera, assembly GCA_030323915.1. Classification (NCBI taxonomy): domain Eukaryota; kingdom Metazoa; phylum Chordata; class Aves; order Psittaciformes; family Psittacidae; genus Brotogeris; species Brotogeris chrysoptera. The sequence goes on along the minus strand of JARCZZ010019679.1, from coordinate 15,868 downwards.
TTCAATAGCGGTGGCCCCAAAATTACTGCTAATTTCCTGCAAGAAATTTGCTCTTTGAAACATACTGTATGGCACTTTCCATTTTCGCCTCTTTTCTTCCTTCTCCCCCTTCCTCCCCACCCTTCTATCTAGGACTGGCACTGAGTCTGTTGAGAACATGTAAGTGTAGTTGCTTTTGAATGCTGCTAGGTAAATGCTGAAAATGACAGCTTAAATGGAATCATTAAAGAAGATGTAAGTATTATCTGAATGCTTCTGAAGTCTCCTATGCACAGCAATAGCGTCTTTATTTTCTTTCCTGATGCATGCACCTTTTTAAAGCAAGCTGACAACCTATTATTTCTTACATTCTTCCCATTTAGAAGCCTGAACTTAGGGACTGTGTTCGTATCTTAAAGCTACAACCTGTTTACCAGGAAATGTCTTAAAATCTGACCAAAATTGAGGCATGGTGCAACAGTAACTATGATATATAACTACTCATTTTATGCTACTGAGCAAAAGGAAATGCACAGCAAAATGTTAACCACTAGCTTAAAGGGAATAAATTAGTGTGCCCCTTATTATGATTAGACAAAGCATAGAGATTTGGAGGCTGCCATGGACTCCCCCAGGTTTAACATGTGATTCCTAGTTTAAGGCGGTATTTATCTCACTTTGCTATGCATTATGAAATAGGTCAATTAATCACAGCTATCTTAGCACTTTGTATAAGCAAGGAGAGTAATTTCTACAAAATGTTCTAAACAAGATCACCTCTCTCAGGGTGGGACAAGTCACTGGAAGGTTCCTCTGCTCTAAAGAAAGTGAGAAGGAACCAACAAAGGAAGCTCACATGATCATCCTAGACTAGATGCCAATCCTTCAAATGGTTAAGGCTAGGTGTCATGAATCACACACACTGATATTTTGGTTGCTACCAACCCAGAAGCTGGCACCATTGCCAGCCGAACTTATCTAGTCTGAGCATTGAACTAACCATTGGCACTGCAACCCTGCTAAAGAACGACCGCCTGGGGTGTACTGCAGCACTCAGCTGTTCTGCACTGGAACAGCACCAAGTCACAGGCTCAGAAAGCTCAGGCAAGAGAATAGATAGGCTACTTTGGCTTCAGAGATAGCGTCATCTCTTCCTCCCTCATGTTTGGGCTCATGTCTGTACATTGGCCAGATGGGAGCTCCTCTGTTGAGCTTTTAGCCCATCCCTTAGTTCACACTTGAGAAGCCCAACAGCAAACTGGAAGCACAGGCTATTTCCTTTTCCAAGTCATCCAGGTCACCCCAGGGAGGTGTATAGTCTCTTGTCTGCATCTGGATGAGGCAAATGCCATTTTATGGTATTTAATTTAAACAGTGACACTGAACAACAATCTGGAAAGCCTATCACAGTGCTAGTAAGGCATCTAGGCTCAGCCCCCTCACACATGCAATAGTCTTAATTCAGGGTACATGTGGTATGGATATGTGGAGTAAGGCATGTCTGTTTTTTGCAGGAATCTGGTCGTTGTCATTCAGTATTACACACCAGGACAACAGCAGTAACAAATTAAACACCTAGATTCACAAACTCAACAGAACAGTGAATAACAATATCAATACCTATGGCCCAGGCTCTCAGATCACTGAATGATGGACATTGAAGGGACCACTCAAAGCTTGAGGACAGTCAGTCAGAACTTTGTAACTAATAAGATCACATAGGTCTCATGGGACAGAGCAAACTTACTGTAGGATCCTTGAGGGTACTTGTGGGATATTACAATCCCTGCCATGTTTGAAGGAGCCCCCACAGCTCTTTGTGTCAATTGTGGGTTGGCACTGAATATTCTGTTTTGGGATCTCAAGTCCTTTTTCCCAGTAGCTTCTGAGAAGCCCTGAGCAAGCTCTTTATTGAGATCAGACACAGATACTTTATGGTTGCTGTTTTTTCTGGGGACTTACTAGATTCAGACTCCTCTCTTTAGCTTTCCAGAAAGCCCTTGAATACCTTTGTTACTGCACAAATTGGGTAAAATTTTTCTCTAAGTGTTCTGCTAATGGGTGCCAAGCCATAAAACCATACTGTTAACTGAGCTAATATTTTTGGCACTCATACAGGATGAAACCTGAGGTTACAGCAATGTTTACAAGTTTCATTTACATCATACTTGGAAAGGATTTTGTTTGCTTGCAAAACAAAAAAGGGGGGTTATAAAAGAAATCTGAAATTCTGCCAATTATGGATTATGTGGAGACACATTCAAGCACATATTTGACATCTTATATACACTGCATAAGCACTGGATCTGTACTTAAGGAACTGGTCAGACTGAGAGGCTACATCTATATTTACTGAAACCAGCTGGTCCTAGGATCAGACCTGCCTTGGTCCTGGCCCTGCACATTTATATTGTCCTTGTAGACTCATGTATAAATGTATATAGATATCTGATTCATAATCTATCTTGCGCCTCGCTGGAGACATTGGTTTAGGACCTGGGTGGCCTTGATTTTATTATTAGCGCTTCCACGGGCCTGCTGCTCAGCAGTAGGTAAATGAGCTCATTGCTTTGTGACTCCATTCCCTTTTGCAAAATGTAGATAAAAACTCTTTTAATCCTGCTGATGAAAGGTGGTATGATGAATAGCATTCTTACCAGTCTTGCCTTCTTTATAGTAGGGGTCTTTGTGAATCCATTCTATTAACAGCTCTAAGGACCATAGAAATCCCTATATAAATTAAACACAAAACCTTGGCAGTGCCATGAAACTGCAATTAGGAAATGAAAAAGCTATAGTTTTCAGAGTAACAATAGACTTGCCCACATTGCATATGGTGTGTAGATTTAAGTATGCATTTAATAGTATGACTGGTAATAAAAATATTATATAGATACAATATGTTTGAATTATTATTGCTACCCTGGAAGAACCTCACTGTTTCTGTAACCTGGCTCTTGTGTGTTTAAATTTGTAACTTCACTGATACACTCACAGACTTGTTTGCATTCTATTTCTTTAAGCTTTCTACATTAGATATGTATGTGATGCTCTGCGTTAAAACTAAATCAATTCTTAATAGTCATATGGTGTTAATATTCAGTCAATTAGGCTCAAATTAACACACACATTTATTTAAGCAAGGCCCTGATCTTGTAAAGGACTTAAACATGTATCTTGAACTCTGGCTTAGCAAAGTTCCTAAGTACATTAGCAATATAAACCCTGTAAAACATAGTTCAGATTCCTAATTCAATTTCTGAAGGAAGCTTGAGGTGCCACCACAGAGAAGCTATATAATAAATGCAATTTCTGGGAGGGAAAGAAATAAAGAGGAAAAGAAAGCTTTCACAAACTCCTGACCACCAGATGTACATATCTATGAAATAGGTGTCTACCCTAGGGTTTTCTCTCAGAAATATAGTAGGTAGGGGCACATAGAGAGTGATTCAGGTCATCAGGAAGTGGATGTTTACCAGTTGATCAGAGAAACATTTCTGGTTTTCACTGCTTGAATCTCCACTTACTCCAATGGGACCTCAGACATGAAATTCACATGGATATTGCTACCTGCAGGCAGAGGTAGACTCATTTAGGTATCCAGACTGGGAGCTGAGCCATGCCTGTCCTGGAGAAGGATTCAGTGGAAATTCCCTTCAAGGAACCTAAGATATTTCCACACATGCAAATCTTAAGTATTCAGTTGGAAGCAGCTGAAGAGGCTCTGCCTATTCCTGAAACTACACATGTGCTTATGTGTGCGATCCAATTTGGGCTCAGTGGCTTTCATTTTAGTGTGACTAACATTTCTAGAGTACAAGTATTTATGCATCTTTCTCCTACCCATTTTCCAAAATATTGTCTCCCTCTTTGGCTAGATGCTGCCAAAACTTTCAGTATTGAGATATACACTATTAACTTTGTTCTTTACATTTTTGCATGCACAGATTTAGATATGCAATCAACTTACGTTGGCTTAGCAAATTGCTACCCATCTGCCAGCATGGCTGTTCACACACTAACAGCTTCCTATCCACATGCATGCTCTTAGCCTTCTCCAGTCATGAGCTTATGTGAGATGGCTTAAACTACACAACACTGCCTTAAGAGGGGTAATGCAATACATCTTTAATTCCCTCAAATACAATCAGTTTTCTAAGTGTAGATGATAGCCATGAAGGTTTTTATGGAGCGACTCTGTGGGTGCACAAGCAGCAGTACACAGAGACACAAACCTGGTAGGTGAAGGAAAATTAAGTGGAGGAGCAGGTTTGCCCGTTGTCTGCAGAGGCAGGGCTCGTCTTTGCAGCGACTATATGCACAGCAATACACAGCTGCAGATAGCTACAAGCAGAGCAGCAAGATATCCTGCAACCTGGGGGTTTTGTCTTTTCTAGCTGTGGAAGTCTTCAGGGAAGTAATAAGGCCATATGCTGGCCTAACTGTTTGTGGTCAAGAATTCATGCCCTCAAAAAGAAGCAGTGCATAGCCCTGTTTTATGATCAAGAGGATGAATGGTGTAATTCATCCAAATTCATTCCCAAAGTAATTCTGCTGCAGCCTGCGGAGAACTGTTATGAATGCATTTAGCCCATAATCTTCTTCCATCAAGGTATGACTATGCCCTCCAGTGGGCAATAAAGTGCTTTGGGGCATCTAATTGAAAGTGTGACAGTTTTACACTGTTGGGAAGCAGCAGTTGTGGGTGGCATGTTCTCTGCTGGCATCTGAGGGTAAATACAGAAGGATATGTGGCAGTCTACAGCTAGGAGCTGCATTATACATGTGCTGGGAACAGCAAGCCAGTGCCACAATGCAATTATAGCTTTAAACCGTGCCCAGTGTGTCTGTTAGGAAGCAGCAGACAGACAGCTCCAAATCATTATTTTTTTTCTGCTTACTTAGCTTCTGGTGATTAGGTTCCTGTTTTGCAATTGTGGTGACTAAACCAATTAAGGTGCAATTTAAAGAAGGAACTCATAAATACTGTACAAAGGTATTGACATATCTAAACTTTATAAAAAAAAAGGGGGGTGAGGGTGGAAGAGAGGAGGCTAGGTTTCCAAACTGAGCAATCCATCTTCAAACACACTGCTACATGCAGTAACTTCTGCAGTATGAATAAATATGCATAATCAAAAAGGGAGCACAGCTCTCTTCTCTCTATTGCTCATTTGATATACCTCTTCATGTCATATTCACTTTCACATAAACAACACAATAATAAAACATCTGCATTGCTAAATAACACTACTGTGTTCTAATTCCTCTGGAATGACATGAATAAGAACATCCTACTCCTGTTTATTAGAATTTATTGATGACATGAGTGTGTAAAGCAGCAGAAGGCATAATTAATCCTGGTACAGCCCCAAGTTGCATGTCCAAACTTGACAAGGTTCACTCTTGACTTGCATTACTTACCCTTCTTGCATGGTAATATCGGGGACTTTGACAAAATACAGATGTCCTGCTAAAGGGTTGGTAGGGAGGCAGTTTGCTCCTTGGTTCCAGCTTTTGCAGATGTGAAGGCTGGGTTATGGCTCAGAGAGGAAAGATGGGGGGGGAAACAGGATCACTTGGTAAAAAAGAAAATAAGCAGCCCTTGCTCGAGACAGCAAACAGCAAGCTAATGAAGCTTACAGATGATATTCAATTGGGAGGAGTAGCGAGCCCCGTCAGGGTAGAGCAATAATATCAGCAGATTTACAGAAATTAGAAGTAAGTGAAGAAAATAACAAAATTATATCAATCTCGGGGAAGACAATTTGAAACTCAAAGGCAACTGGAAGGAAAAGCTGAAAGCAAGCTGTAATGTTGAGAAAAGTCTAGAGGGGATAATGGATGAGGAAATAAACATTCTTTACAATGTGTTGTGGCTATGAAAACTGTGGCTTATGTAGGAATCTAGCCACCAGTTCAGTTCACTTTGCCTACCCCTCTCCCAAGCCGCAGAATACTTGAATGACTTACAGCTCCAAAGTACACAGTTTGGAATTTGACGTAACAAAAGCACCAGCATATTTAAGTATACATTTAGCTGCTGAACCTGTGGGTTTAGATCTGTAGAACTCCTTTCCTGGCCTTCAAGGCACTGCAGGTCACCAGATCTCAAAGGGTACAGCCCTCCGGCCCCTAACTGAGCATGCTGCTCTCCAAGGGCCCACACTCCCTCTAGTTTTATACACCAGACTTTACACCATGCCCATGGGGACAAAGCTGAGAGGTGCACACCCTGTGGACGGAAGGATGAACAAAGCACAGCTGCATGTATAACCCCCAGAGAGATGGCTACAATGCTCGACAAAGAGAAGGACGGATTTCAATTATTTCTTTACCTGATGGGTTTGGACCCACACCTCTGATGAAGGTAGTCTGGAAGTGACCCACAGCCAACTCAGGCAGCTTCCTTTCACACTACGTCTGCCTTATTCTCTAAAACTTTCCTTCTCCGTTCCTGACTTGGAATGACCAATCCAAGACTACTTCTATAGTCCAATAAATACAGCACTTTCCTCCTTGAGAAACCTGGAAACTTCTTCCAAGAGGAATGAATCATAGAATTATAGAATCATAGAATCATAGAATCATAGAATCATAGAATCATAGAATCATAGAACAGCTATGATTGGAATTAACCTTAAAGCTCATCCAGTTCCAACCCCCTGCCACAAGCAGGGACACCTTCCCCTAGAGCAGGTTGCTCCAAGCCCTGTCCAACCTGGCCTTGAACATTGCCAGGGACGGTGTAGCTGCAGCTTCTCTGGGCAACCTGTGCCAGCACTTCAGCACCTTCACAGGGAAGAGCTTCTTCCGTGTATCTAACCTGAACTTTCCCTGTTTAAGTTTGAACCCATTACCCCTTGTCCTATCACTGCAGTTCCTGATGAAGAGTCCCTCACTGCCATTCTTGTAGGCCCCCTTCGGATACTGGAAGGCTACTATGAGGTCTCCACACACTCCTAAGCTATTGAGCAATCAAGGTCACTCCTTGTTGTTGTGTTTTACTGGTGAAGATTGGCCTGCATTGGTTGTCTAGCCCCAGGTCTGAGCATGCTTAGTTCCCTTCTCTTGCTTCAGTGTTTCCCCATCAGTGCTTCTCCCTTTGCTTTGTACATGAAGTTGAGACTCCAGGGTACTGTGGACTCAGTATCTTTTTCAGATGCTACAAAGCTGGATATTGTGGTACTGAACCATTTTATGGTGCAAGTTGTAAAAGCTTATGTTACTGGTCTTAAGAGCTCCTGGCTCAAGCTTTTGTCATGACCTAGACAGCAACAGCTGCACAATAATGAAGAAGTATTAATCTGTACTTTCTGTATGTATATATACAAGATGGGGGAACAGCCACTTCTGAGACTGTAGAGACTCTTGGGCATGGCCTATTAGAGGATTTTGGAAAACTAGAGGGAATTCAGAGAAGAGAGGAGAGGTGGAGGACTTGAATTATGAGTGAAAATAAAGCAGAGCTTAAAGTATATATCTTCTCTACATTGTATTTGAAGAATAAAGAAAAATCCCCTGTGCACCCCCACAGGAAATTTGTCCAAACACTTATTTTTTTTTTCTTTTGCTTTGCTTTTTTTTTAAAAAAATATCTTTTTTAATCTGTATATCTTCTTTTCCTCTCTTTCTACAAAGAAGTACAGAGAACAACTTTGAGCACCTTCAGTCATAAATGAATTTATTTCAAAGGCTTGTGTGCTGATTAATATTTGCAAGCCCAAAAGCCACTTTATTCATATGGGATTCATAGGAGAGATTTTATTAATTTAAGAAGGGTGCTTCTCAGATTCTTCCTGTCTCTTATGAAACATTATTTTTATATTTTTGTTTCCAGGAAGTCATCTGCTAAAACTGCAGCACCTATCTTCCTGCCCTTGGAAAAATGTTTGCAAGAGTTTGAAGCAAAATTGGAAATGTGAGAGTATATTCCTTATCAGAGAGAAAGAGAGACTGGGAAGTGGTGTAGCCCTATGTGTTTGGGAGTGTTTTGATTGTATATAGCTTAATGATAGTGCTGATAGGCTTGAGTGTTTATGGGTAAGAATCAGGGGGAAGGTGTGGACAAGGTAGGTATCATGGTGGGAGTCTGTTATAGACCACCCAGTCAGGGTGAAGAGGCAGATGAAATATTCTTTAATGTTCAGCTGGGGCAAGTATCACCATCTTAGTCATTGCTCTCAAGGGGGATTTCAATTTACCACATCTGCTGGAAATACAACACAGCAGAGAAGAAACAGGCTGGGAGGCTCTTGTAGCTTGTGGAAGAGAACTTCCTGACTCAGAGAATGACCCAGCTAGGGAAGGCACCTGTTGGACTTATTGTTTGTGAACAGAGAAGCCACGTTCAATCATGTATCATCAGTCCTGACTAACTGGGGAGGTCCCAGTTGAGTGGAGGATAGCAGATGTGGTGCCCATTTGCAAGAAGGGCTGGAAGATGGATCCAGAGAATTACAGGCCCGTCAGTGTGACTTCAGTGAAGGCTATGGAGCAGATCATTTTGAGTGTCACCACACAGCATGTAGAGGACAACCAGGTGATCAGACCCAGTCAGCATGGGCTTCCTAAGGCAGGTCCTGCTTGTCTAATCTGATCTCCTATGACAGGGCTACTCTCTCAGTGGATGAGAGAAAGGCTGTAGATGTTGTCTACCCAGACTTTAGTTAAGCCTGTGATACCACTTAGCCACAGCGTTCTCCAGGAGAAATTGGCTGCTCATGGCTTGGATATGTATAAACCTGGTTTTATGACCAAGCCCAAAGAGTGGTGGTTAATGGAATTAAACCCAGTTGGCAGATGGTCACAAGTGGTGTTCCCCACGGCTCAGTACTGGGGCTAATTCTTTTTAAGATTTGGATGCAAAGATCAAGTGAACCCTCAGTAATTTTCCATACTGCATCGAGTTGGGCAGCGGAAGCGTTGATCTGCTTGAGGACAGGAAGGCTCTGCAGAGAGATCTGGACAGGCTGGGTCAATGGGGTACGGCCAGTGGTATGAATGGCCAAGACTGAATGACTGATGACCAAGGATACCAATGACATCTTGTCCTGTATCAGCGCCAGTGTGGCAGCAGATCCAGGGAAGAGATCATCTCCCCACACTGGGCACTGGTGAGGCTGCACCTCAAATCCTGTGTTCAGTTCTGGGGCCCTCACTATGAGAGAGACACTGAGGTGCTGAAATGGAGTCAGAGAAGTGCAACGCTGCTGGTGCAGAGCCTGGAGCACAAGTGTGATGGGGAAAGGCTGAGGGACCTGGAGTTTAGTCTGGAGAACAGAAGGCTCAGGAGGACCATATCGCTCTCTAAAACTGCCTGACAGGAGGATGGAGTGAGGTGGGGTCGATCTCTTCTCCCAAGTAAGAAGTGATAGGACAAGAGGAAATGGCCTTGAGCTGTGCCAGGGGAGGTTTAGATTGGAGGTTAGGAAAAATTTCTCTACCAAAATAGTAATCAAGCATTGGAACAGGAAGCCCCGCAAAGTGGTGGAGTTGCCATACCTGAAAGTATTTAAAACACATGTAAATGTGGCACTTATGGGCATGGTTTAGTGGTAGCCTTGGTACTGCTGGCTTAACAGTAAGACTCAGTGACCTTGAAGGTCTTTTCCAGCCTAAACAATGCTATGATTTTATATTTGATACCCTCTATGTGTTTGGAAATGTTGTTTAATGCTTCTTGGTTTTGTTTACTTCTGAAGTGGTGATACTAAGGCTTGCAAACTTAGAAATTCAGAATAATAGTTTCTATTTTGGTGAAGTATTTTAAGATCTTTGTCTGAAAACACCAGCAGATACTGAGCAGTGTTGCCATTTGTCGAAGAAACTCACCTTACAAGTAATATCAAATTTGGAAACAGGACAAGATAATAATTGGTATACAAGCTCACTTTAGGATAAGTGTGTTGTGGTCACAGAAGTATCATACAGTACAGAGTGTATTTTCTTACTGCGTGCATTCAAAATAAAGCCAAAATTGCATCTGAGAACTTGCTTTCAACTGTTCTCATGGTCAGTGCACTGATTAAGGATCTGTCTAGAAATAGTTATTGGTTTATAAATAAATAAATATTAAATATAAATTTCTTTATGTTTTCATGCACCACAAAATGCCAAACAGTCCTTATTATTTCATTAGAATTTGCTTCAATACAGATAGAATTGTAGGCTAGAAAAGCCTAATGAAAACTGGTTGAACTTACAGCAGCATTTGTCTTTGCATGGAAAGCCTCACACAGGAGTAGCACAACAGGATGGAGTAGGAGTATTTAGATATTTAGACGCACAGTTTCAGTGCAGCCCCTGGTGCTATCATTAACAAACTCATTTACTGTCAAATTTCATTGGTAAGAGCCTTAATTTTCCTAAATTATGTAGTGCCCATTGTTACAGTGAATCCTTTTGCGCACTCTACCATGGCAATGTTCGCAAAGTCTTCGGGGATCCTCGCAGTTAACAGGAAACACAGATGCCAGGTGCCTTTACACATCTTGGAGCATCTTGAATCTATCAGAAAGTGTTCTAGAGTCCCCACTGTCTGGACTGTCCTCAAAGTTCATGAGGATTTTGGTATTTTGGGGCTTTCTAACTCCTCCTAAGTGAAGACAGTTTCTGAAAGCAAGGAGGAAGCAGTGGACTTAGATCTTTTTACAACTGTGAATCCTCAAGCTCTACTTTATTCTTGTGTATATTTTGTTTTCAGCTCTAATTTATAGTTGTGCATTAGTCCCAGCATGAGATCTTCATATTCTTGTTCAGGATCTGGAACATTTGATCATCCTTATCTTTTGGCAGTAAAGAGATATCATGTTGCAGAAAATCAACCAACCGACTGACTGCATCATATACTAACAGCAAGCAAATATCCAGTGGCACAGGCAATAGCCTGTTCTTGTTTGAGTAGTACTTGTGGACATTAGGTCCAGTTTTCCAACATGGGCTTTTAACAGCTCATGTTTGAGCATGAAAGTCAGTCTCAGAGCCCTCTTTCTAGTCTGCCATGTGACATTGCTAGGTGGCAAGGAGAAACTCGCTGTCCCACCCATAACCAGAGTTGCTTCTGCTTCTGTTTTTTGGGGTTCGTTATGTTGAACAAATAGCTGTTGGAACTTGTGAGTTCAGTTCCCAGTCCTTGTATAGATTTCTGCAAGTGGGGCCTGATCCAGGAAAAGGGTTGAACAAATTACCAGGCAGCTCCTGCAGAATTCAGGTTCCTGTCTTGGACACTGATGTAAAAGCATTTTTCTTACAGCTCAGACTTTTGAAAACATGCAAGCAGCTATATTTCAAAACTTTCAAACAGGGCAGATTGAAATGAGCTCTTAGGCAGAAGTTCTTCCCTGTGAGGGTGCTGAGGCGCTGGCACAGGGTGCCCAGAGAAGCTGTGATTGCTCCATCCCTGGCAGTGTTCAAGACCAGGTTAGGGTTTAGATCAACCTGCCCTAGTGGAAGGTGTCCCTGCCCGTGGCAGGGGGTTGGAACTGAACAAGCTTTAAGGTTTCTTCCAACAGAAATCACTCTGTGATTCTATGATTTCATTCAAATTTCTCTAATGAAGTGTCAAGGAAACTTGTAAGATGACACTTGAGACTCACCATCCAAGAGCAACAGCCTAAGACTTTGCATTTTCTAACCTGTATTATTTACATTGTACCAACACAGCAGTTCAACCTCAAACTGCAAAGACCAGCTTTAAAATGCGAAAGAGGTGGACATAGATGATGGGGACAACCTGGATTATGTTGGGGCAGTGGCCAGACTTTCAGAAGTACTTTGTTCAGAAGAAATGTAATTTAAGTCTCCCCCTTAACTCCATAGCTGTCTAATGGCTTCTTTAGATTTTTCTCTGCTTATCAAGTTATTTGCTGTAAAATCGTTTCACTGTAAGTACAGCTGAAATTTGATGAATTGAGATTCTTGATTGCTTTTCTGGATTTGACCAGCTAAAGATCTCTTGGCACCTGTAGCTACAATAGCAATTCTACTACTTCCTTGATCCCATCTTTACCTTACTCATTTAAAACATGAGTTTTCATGGGAAGGAATTGTTTTTATTTTGTGTTTGATATAGTGCCTATGAAATCTCACCTTCTCTTGAGTCTGGCTCTAGTCTTTGGTGATACTAAAGAATGATGAGAAAGAGAAAGGCAAATGTCTTTTTAAAACAAAATTTGCTGCTCCTCCCTATTCTAAAATCCATAGATCTCACTTTACATAGCATTTTCATAAACAGAGAAAACTCTCTATAGCAATGAAATAAAATTAAGATAGAGTAGTGCCCCACAGAACACCCATCATACTTTCAAAATAGACCATTCACTTACTGTAAAGGTTATTTCAAGCCAAGAATCCATTTATTTGAATGTATTTCCATTTTAATCAATATCCTTTAGAGATGGCCTCTTTCTTAGTCACGTAAGGTGAATTGATATAATTTTAAGGACATGTATTTCTTTTCTAAATGTTCTTATATGGCAAGGACATATGTGAGATTGGATTTTCACCCCTGGTAGATATGAGTCAACAGCACCTTCTTTATGTTAGTGCCACAGGAAAATGAGTGCCAGATGCAAGACTCTCAGAAGAGGAGACGTTTCTACAGCACCTGAGCACTGTGGTGGCAATCCTTCATTTATAACCCCAAGAGATCTCTTAGCAGCTCTGGGAAACCTTACTTTCTTCCTAAAAGCCTGAGCCACATTCCACCAAAAACAACTGAAAGACTTCCATTAACTCCAACAGATTTTCCAATCATGGCCTTATCCAAGCTGAGTGCTTTCTTTTAATGTGTGAATAGGATGTAATTACCTTTCATTACATCAAATGTAGCAGAAGATGGGCAAGTAGTTTTTTCTGCTTGGGCTTGTGCATTTTTGTAACATTTGCAAAATGCTGACTTATGCATACAGCTACTCTTGAAACACAATTACTCATATGTAAATCTGCATTTGTGTTTAAATGTCACTGGTAACAAGAACGCTTCTGGTAACAAATTTGTTTATCAAATATACATCAGAAAATGGCACATTAAATAACAAAATGTTCAATAAAAGATATGCTCAGCATTTTTACAGACAGGCTGAGCTTCGTCCAACAAACCCTGATGTAAAAAGAAACACTATCATTAATGTCTAAAGATCCGGATTAAACCCGTAATGGGTAAGTCTCAGATTTTTGCTTTCTTTATACTTTTGAAGTGCACTTTTTTACTCCAGGACCAGACTGTCTGCCTGTATGTACTGAGCTCATAGACTGAAGTCAAGGGAAGGAGTCCTGTGGGTTTCAGGGGAGTCAGAAAAGTCTTCCCTTCAAAAAGTGATAGTACTGCTAATTCTTTTTCTTATTTTTTTAAACCTGAGAAACATCTGAAATTCATTATCATGCTTAAATTTCAGGGGGATTATTAATATGATGATAAGGAATGTTTTAAGGCGACAAGGACAATGAAAGTTATGAAACAACTCTTGTGTAAAAAAGACCGAGACTCAGCCCCAGGGAAAAAAAAAAACAACACATGTGGGATGACAACATGGCAAAGGTAAGCAGAAAAAGACTTGATTTTTCTTTCTAACACTAGAATTGAGAAGTAGCAAGTGAGGCTGCCAGATGGCAGGCACAAAGTAAATAATAGCAGGGGAAGCAAAACTAGCCTTGGAGTTGCCTATGTCTCTTCTCTAACTGCAAAGCAAACCAAATGTCTGAGTGTGGTTGTATAAATAAAGGAGGCTCAAGACATTTAAGATGCACTAATGTATCTGGTATCCATATGGAACCATCCATCCATCCATCCACCCATCCATCCATCCACCCATCCATCCATCCATCTATCCGTCCATCCATATGTACAAGACCTATAGAGGAGCAGTATCTTTCCGATGGGCACTGGAAGGTGAAGTAATATCCTGGAGCATTTCCAGTGGTGCTAGGGCTGGGCCCAAAGCACTACACTTTGAAGTTAAACACCCTGTGCTGTAGTTTTTCAAGCTTTTGGGACTCTACGCTGAAAGGAACAGAAGCACCCATCAGTCAGCCTGACCCAGGCTCAAGGGAGGTGTATTGCCTACCAGGGCCTCAGATCAGGGATGTTGTAGAGAAGCTGCCTGCTCAAGTCGGTCCCAGTGACTACTACCCACTTCTAGTGATCCATGTGGATGTTACTGATATAGATAGCAGTAGCCCAGAGAACATAAAGAAGGACTACAGAGCCCTGGGAGAGGCGGTTAGGGGCTCTGGAGCGCAGACTGCCTTTTCATCAATTCTCCAGGATACAGGACAGAACTTTAAAAAGGCTAGGAGGGTTGGCCAGGTTAATAAATGTTTAGAAGGGTGGTGCCATAGTCAGGGGTGTGGGTACCTCAAACAAGGGACACAATTTAGTAGGCCAGGTCTACTGGGGGCTGGTGGAGCTGGTCTGACAAAGAAAGGGAAGAGTGGATTTGGGAGGAGGCTTGCCAGACTGGTCAAGGGTGCCTTAAACTAGATGTGTTGGGGGAGGGGGGCATCATTCCCCGGTAGGCGGGGAGGAGGAGTTGTTATTTATGTTAGGGATAGGCTGTAGAGTATGGAACTCTGTCTGGGGACAGGTGAGCAGTCAACAGAGAGTTTGTGGATCAGGATTAAAGGGAGAGCAGTGATGGGAGACATTATTGTGGGGGTCTGTTACAGACCACCTGACCAAGAGGGCTCTGTGGATGAAGCGCTCAATAGACAGGTAGGAACAGCTTCAAGCTCACAGGCCCTTGTTCTCATGGGGGACTTCAACCACCCTGATATCTGTTGGAGGGACAGTACAGCCCAGCACAATCAATCCAGGAAGTTCCTCGATTGTGAGGAAGACAACTTCCTTCTGCAAGTAATAGAGGAGCTGACAAGGAGAGGTGCCATGCTTGACCTCATGCTCACCAACAGGGAAGGGCTGGTTGGAAATGTGATGCTCCAGGGCAGCCTTGGTTGCAGCGATCATGAGATGGTTGAATTTGAGATCCTCAGGACAGTGAGAAGAGCATGCAGCAAGCTCAGTGCCCTGGACTTCAAGAGAGCAGACTTTGGCCTCTTCAAGAACCTGCTTAGTAAGGTTCCATGGGATACAGCCCTAGAGGGCAGAGGGGCCCAAGACTCTTGGTTGATATTCAAGGATCACCTGCTGCAAGCTCAGCAGTATTGCATCCCAACTAGAAGGAAGTGCTGCAGAAGGGCCAGGAGACCTCCTTGGATGGATAAGGAGCTGCTGAGGAAAACTGGAAGGAAAAAAAGGCTTATAAAAGGTGGAAGCAAGGGCAGGTGGCCTGGGAAGAATACAAGGATGTTGCACGGGAAGCTAAGGACCAAGACAAGAAAGCTAAGGCCCAGTTTGAATTAAACTTGGCTAGGGATGTTAAGGGTAACAGGAGGGGATTCTATAGGTGTATTGCAAATAAAAGGCAGACTCAGGACAACGTGGGCCCTCTCCAGAAAGTATAGGGAGAACTGCCTACCCTGGATTTGGAGAAGGCTGAGGTTCTTAATGACTTCCTTGCATCAGTCTTCACCGGAAAATGCTCCAACCACTCCACCCAAGTCTTGGAAGGTAGATGCAGGGAAAGCGAGAATGAAGACCCTGGGCCCACTGTAGGAGAGGATCTGGTTCGAGTCTGCACAAGTTCACTGGTCCTGATGAAATCCATCCTCAGGTCTTGAAGGAGCTGGCAAATGAAGTTGCTAAGCCGCTGTTCATCATATTTGAGAAATCATGGCAGTGGGGTGAAGTTCCTGACGACTGGAAAAAGGGAAATATAACCCCCATTTTCAAGAAGGGAAAAGTGGATGAGGCAGGGAACTACAGACCAGTCAGCCTCACCTCTGTGCCTGGCAAAATCTGGGAGCAGATTCTCCTGGAAGGCATGCTGAG
>JARCZZ010019678.1:0-49264 GCA_030323915.1 Brotogeris chrysoptera | reverse complement strand
GTGTGGCCATCCAGCCAGTTCTTTATCCACTGAGTGGTCCACCTATCAAATTGATGTCTCTCCAATTTAGAGACAAGAATGTCATGTGGTACGGTGTTGAATGCTTTGCACAAGTCCAGGTAGATGGCATCAGCTGCTCTACCCCTGTCCATCAGTTTCGTAGCCCTATCATAGAAGGCCCCCAAATTGGTCAGGCAGGATTTGCCCTTAGTGAAGCCATGCTGGCTGTCACCAAGCACCTTGTTGTTTTTCATGTGCATGCCTTCCAGGAGAATCTGCTCCAAGATTTTGCCAGGCACAGAGGTGAGGCTGGCTGGTCTGTAGTTCTCTGGGTCATCCATGTCTTCAGACATGATTGAGTTGATTCTAGCCAGTAGTCCTGTAGTTTGTGTTATAATGGTTGCCAGATTAGCGTCACTATTGGATTTATGTAATCTTGAGTAATGTGTCAGTAGTAGCTAATATTTTTAGCTTTTAATTTTAGCTAAAGTATGCATGGTCTTTAGATAAAGTATCATGAGCTATGATATAACGCAGTTATCAGAGGTGATCCAGATTAATGTTAACACAGAGTTAGGTCTACAATACCTGAGAAAATTTGATTCTTAAATTGAGAGGTGACAGTAATGTCTCTGTATCTAACATATGTCAAATGTCTTGCATGTGTGTGTAAAAATTACAGTGTAGCTCCTTGTTTTGAAGAAAATCCAATGGTTTTTAAGAACGTTCAAATTTGCTAAGCCAGCAGTGGGTTATAATGCATACAGGCACATCTGGTTATTGAAGATCAGTGGAAAATACTATCTTCACTTTCTGAATGGCTGACGGAAGTCCCTAGAGTAAATTATTCACTCTGCAGGAGAGTAAATGAAAAGAATATAGGCAAGAATGAAGTTATGAGGCCTTTAATCATATTTCTGTCAACATTTTAAAATAATTCTGTGAACCTAGCAGTATACTTAATATCCTACATGGAATGTCTCTAAAACTGCCACTTTGACTTTCTAAATTGAAGTCAAAGGATCGAATTGAAGTCAAAGTTTATGATCTGAAACATAAACCCTGTATATTCCCCCAACTTTTTTAGGTATCTATGGTCAGAGCAATGGCTGCTCACTGTTCACCATTTTTGCAAAATGAGCTTCTATGTGTAAGATGATGCAAGTAGAATAGGCTTAAACTGTAGGCAAGCTGCCTGCAAGGGAGTTCATGGTATATTATTATTAGCAACAAATCTTACTGTTCCCGAACAGTTAATGGCATTCTCCATGGTTAAACACAGTTCTGTGACTTTACTGATGCCAATAGCCAGCCTTGGGAGGGTGCAAATAACCACTTGATTAAGGAAACTCAGTAATGAGTCAGAATCCTTCAGATGAATGATGAGGTCTTGAGAAGCCCTTTTGGAGGAAAAATTAACTCCTGACAGGAAAAGCTTCATCATTAATAGGAGAAGGAAGTCTTTGGGGTAAGGGTAATGCTTATATCAAAGGTTTATAGCAATATTTATTAATAGGGCTTTCCTATTAGTAAAACAAGAAAAGAAATTGCATCATTGTAGATTTATAGTCAAAAGGCTGGTAGAGCTCACATGCCTTGTTGTATCCTGGCCAGTGGAAGCCTCTTTTGTTGTCTTCATTTTGGTAAGGCTATATACGCCTCTCCAGAGAAGTCAGGTGGTGATTCTAGTATCTTGAGTAATTTCCAAGAAATCTGGAAACTGAATTTGGGATACTGTTTCAGACATTTTTCAGACGATGATGCTAGCCAGCTCTGCCTTCAGACTGTCTAATGAGTATTACTGTAAATAATTTCTTTGCAAGTTTCTTAGCATATGTGGAAGATGATAAATGTTTTTGTCAGAAAGCCACCTGCAGGGCTTGCTTGTCTGGGGAGATGGCAGTGTCCTTTGCAGCTGTGCTGCCATCGGCATGCTTTCAGTGGGATGCTGTAGTGCAAACTGGGTCATAGGTTGAAAGTTCTTGGCAGCTGCATCTCCCTGCTCGCAGCTGCTGGCGCGCTTGGCTCTCCTTGGATTTAGAGCTGCCCAAGCAGGATGTGATTGAGGCCAACTCTTTTGCTGGACATCTCCCTCATCTGGGCTTCCTTCCTTCACTGTTTTTCAAAATGGGAACTTAGCAACTCCTTAGGACTGCAAATGTCAAATGCATTTGATGGTTTTAGGAAGTGTGCCTCTTTTCATGAACTGCAGCTAATAAAGCTGGCTATTATAAGAAGTACGTGGTCATTAATGATCATTCTAGTAAATTCTTTTCAATCTGTACAGAAATCTGCTTTAAATTAGGCTGCTGAAACATTTTAATACGGAAGCATTTAAAGGAGAAACTGACTTGTAGGCTGATTTGGTGTGTATTGAGTGAAGTCCAATTTCTTTTTAAAAATGCAAGCTCGATTTCATTTTTTATGCTTATAGCTAAAAGAAAAGAGCTTTTAATCTATAATTAAAATTATTCCAAAAATCAACTCATTAAGATTAGCTCTTGATTTTATTAAAGCAGTCTTGAATACTTATTAATTTGTTTAACACAGTGCATTGATTTTTTTTTTCCTAATATGCCTGAATTAAACTCAAAATATGGAAATGCACATGGCAAGATAAAAAGAAGTGAAACATACACTAACTTTATCAGCTATTTTAGCAAAGTACTGTCAATGGCAGACTTAAATTGGGGGGAAGGGTGGACCTTATTTTCTATTTAAATCCGACACACCATGAAGAGCTTGCAGTGATTTACAAATTATTCCTTATTCAGAAGTGATGTGTCTTTCAAAAGCTGTCATGTTGCGTACAAAATGTAAAGTATTAATTTTAGACAGTCTGTTAAATACTAATGCTGGTTTTGATGACCGGGTCACTGTCCAGCAGCCTCTAAAAGTATTTTTGAATCTCTATGAATATTGGGGGGGGGGAGGGAAATACTTTAGGGCTGAAAAACCTAATGATTTCACTTGCATATTTTTCCAATGTTGTTGTCTCCAGTATGAGTTCTAATGGAGAAACTGCATTCACTGAATCAGCAGAACTCCCATGGTCTCCAAGGGACAACTTATTGGAGTTTTCTCTTCAGAGGAATGTATGTGTTTTGAATTGGGTTTTTGTGACTTGGACCTTGTAACTTGAAATATTAGCTCTTCCCTCCAGTTTCTGTTGTTTTGATTTAGCAGTGGAGGAAGCTCTTGATGCTTTAAAGTGTATATGGCATGTTTGTCAACAAATCTAAGGACCAAATTTCAGTATGAAGTAGGTAAATACAGTGCTAGATGCTTTTTCATAGGATTGGTTCTTAAGTAGATTGTTATCTAGATAGGCTGGCTCATCTTGCACTACTGCCACACAAAAGAGAAAATCAAGACTTCTTCCTGTTTAGCAGATATGGGGTAGAAATGGTAACATTGGTTAACAATGGTTGGTAACAAACTGCCTTGAAACCCAGACAATTAGAGTATTTTGGTCTTGCTAGGAACAGTGTAACACCTGAATAACAATTTCTATAGTAGCAGCAGTGAGATGCCTGTGATGGTTTTCCTTTGAAACAGTGTAGCAGTCAGAATTTCAAGAACTGTCCCTTTTCTCTCCAGAGTCGCTCGTGTAGTCAGTAAACTGCTGTGTTAATGATAAAACAAAGACTTTCCCCAGTGTTTTAGGCTTTTGCAGGATTATTTTATCAGTAAAAGGGTAATGAAGCTGGTTGGACCTCAGTGAGACAAATGCCTCCTTTTGTTGCACAAAGGATAGAAAATACACTTCAGCTCCAAGTAACAGGGCTTACACAGCCTGGGAAATCCATCAAGAGCTTTTCATGGTGGCAATGCTGTGCTGGTGGCACAAATGCATCTTCAGGGGAGTACTCTACAATGAGCATTAATGTTTTGAAAACACTGCAGAGGTGTTGACTGCTGATGTGAATTTTTCTGCTTGCTGTTTTGGTGTTTTTTTGTTTTGTTTTTTTTTTTCCCCTCCCTAAAAAGTCTTTGAGGTCAAGTACAAGGAGTATTGACATGAACTTTCACTTCCTACAGCTTGAAAAAGAAAGCATAAGCTTTTCTGTCCTTGGAAGTTCCTGGGTTTTGGGGAAACAAAGATAGAAACAAATAGATGTAATAAAAATGGAGTGTCTTTTACTTTGATTTGATGGGACCATAATATTTTTCTTGGTCTTCTGTATCATCTTTTTGATGGGATTTCTCCCTCTTTATTGGGCCTTTGAATTTCATTAGCAAAGGATGGCACAGATGATAATAATTGTGGGGGTTTTTTTTGGTTTTTCTCTTAAGTGAACTTTTGAGGTTGAGCAAACTTACGCTGGTGAGCTTGAGGGGCTGTAAGCTAACTAGCTTATAGGTAAAGATCTAGTGGGTGTGAAACACAATCTAAGATGAGCTGAATGAAAGCCAGGTTTTCAGGATTTGTTTTTGGAGCAAACAGTTTCTGGTTTGTGTCATCCTTTAAACAAGATACAGTTCTTTTTAACGGCTATCTTTTAAGGCTAGTGTTTAAGTAAGTGTAACTTCTATGGGTGATTTGGACTAGTGAGCAACAGTGTATCATACCTTTTGTTATGCACCTGAGAAGTGCGGCAGAAAAAGATTGCCTTTCAGGCAAAGAGACTGTAGAAAATATAAAGTTTCAGTTAAAACAGAAAAAAACAGTCCAATAGATGTCTATACACATTTTGCACAAGTGGGAAGTCTTTGTATGTGTTTTCTTATATTTTGAGAGCTGAAGAACAATGAACAGGCACATCTATGTTTCTTCCAACATAGACATAAGTATGTGTGAATTTAAATTTTGGCTTGCATGTTGCTATATTGTAATGATCTTTTTAATTTATTCACTAAGGCTTTGCTTCTGTTTTTCTCATTAGGATGACAGTACTGGCAGTCTTGCGTCAATATCTGCTCTCAGTCTATTAAACACAGGGGTATGAAATTTAATATATATATTTTTTTTTTAGTTGCATGCGATGCCATGCATGGGACTGTGTAGCACTCATTAAAATAGGATAAACGTCGCATTTTCACAGTAGCATGAATATTTTATGGAACTAACCATCAACTCATTAGATATCATTAGTAAAATAAGCAAACTTCACACATGAATGTCACTAACAACTAAAAGTGTTCTTGTTTATATTGCATGTTCTTGAATAGCAGGAAATAAGTAATGCTAGAGCTTGATAGTAAATTACTCACATTTGCTGTGCCTCGTTGCTTAACGATAAAAGTTGTTTAAAGGCTTGATTTGTAATACTTTTGAACGCCTTGTATTAGCTTTGAAAACTGATATCCTACAATCTCTTTTTTTCCCCTGTCACTAAGTCATACAAGCTATTAACACAGAGCACACAGTGCACATCAGAACTCTTTAAATCACTGTTTCTAGTATGAAATTGGAAACCTAGAAAGTGTAGCTTTTGAAACATTTGCTATATGTTATGTCTTGGTTTGCTGTGACTGGTATCCTTCTGAAATTAGTCCAGTGCACGTCTGTTACTTTGAAAACTTTTAATGTAATCCCACACTCTATGTTAAACTGGAATGGTACAAGTTGGCTTTTTAGTTCTGTGGATCTGTTAACTCTGGCTTTTTGAAACAGAGCAGTAATATAACTGCTAGTTGATATTTGATACCTATGGTTTGTGTTACATGGTCTGGCCACTCTCAGCTTTTCTTTATAGTGCCCAAAGCCTGTGGCTTCATGCTGTTTGTAAAGAAATAAGATGGAAATTGATGCAATTTGTTAAATATCCAGTTGAGGAAAAAATAAACAGTTGAAGATGGATTGCATTACTTTGGAAGATTGACCTAGAAGAACTCTTCAGTGTCTGGCTGTTCTCTTGCGCTGTGTGAAGATTAGTATTTTTCCTTACTTCAGTATAGGTTCTTCCTGTGTCACCTGCAGGTCGCAGAAGAATGTACTGTTCTGTCTGTCCTGATAGCATCTGGCATTTAGTTCTGGGAAAACGTCTAGTTTATGACTCAGTTTTTCAGTGACATCTACTCTTGCTCTAAGCACTTCTTTTTTATAATTACCTTGTAGCCAGTGCTAGCTCAGCAATTTTAACGTTTAACCTGGGGCACACACAATGGCATAAGAGGGAATCCTTATATGTTAGTAGAAATTCTTCTTACATAAATTTTGTATTAGTTTTATTAGGGTGATGTAGATGGGTGCCCTCCTAAGCGGTTCTGTTAATGCTTCCATTTGCGGATGAGCAACCCTGCTTGAAACGAAGGGAAATAATCTTTCTGATGATATTTCTACTTAACTGTACAACATTGTGGAAGTAATCATATAGATGTTTTTAGAGGCCTGTCTGCTCCACAGCTGAACATCTGTGTGAAGGGGAGAGAGATCTGAAACCACTTGCAGAATATATGGCAATCCCCATTGTTTCCTCAAAAGAAGTAATAACTGATTGAATAAATCTTGTTTCAGTATGAGGCTTGGAGTTTTAGGGGAGTAAAGCATGTTGAAAGAAACTGTCATACATAGGGTGCATGTTTTGTTTAATTGGAGTATTAGTATGCCTTGACATCTACTTTACATTAGAGGCAATGCTTAAGATAGACAACATGAATTACCTTTCATTTTCACTTTCTCCTCTAGCATACCTAAAGCATAATTGGATGTGTAGTGCTTAATCTGTATAACTGGTACTTTCAGGACTATGAGAGCTTTCACAGTCCTCATAATCCAAGGCTTCTATCTCTCATTTCGAGTTCAGCTTTCATTGTTGGATCCTCAAAACAGCAAGATGAATATTAAATTTTGTGGTCAATATTTATTCCTTTAAAGCTCTATAGTTCAGGCATTGTAGATGAAAGTTTGTCTTCTAAAACGGAATCATTATGTGCACACTTTAAGTACTTTTTCCCTGTAAGCATACCCTACTTAAGGTCATATCTAATGCTTTTGGAATGCTGCAATGCAGCTGGTTTTCCTTTCTGTAAGGTAGTTTGCAAAGATGCTGGAAGCAGCGGCTATGGGCAGTTACACATATGTTCCACAGTGCAATCCAGTACTGTTTAGAGATATCTAAAATAGCTCTCAATGGTCTAGCTGTCCTGTATGGTGGTTCTGAGGAAGGAAAAGAAAAGAAACTTCAGTTTTGTATAGTTAAAACCAACACTGTTTGGTGTATCTTTATCTTCTCAAGCACAAAGGCAGGTTATAAGCAAAAGATTTTTTCCCAGCCTCATTTACCTGTTCCCTGTCTGTAGGTTAATCAGTTTATCTGTATTTCTGCAGGAATAAATACTGGAAATACAAGTCCCTCCACATATTGAAGTGCTCTTAAATATATCGTCAGAGTGTTTTTCAGGAAAAACATGCTTTTAGCCTCTTAACAGGTTAATTATTGGCAGCAGATGAGAGGATGCAGTTCCAGACTTAATAAGGAGATAGCTATTCTTACTTTCTATCAAAGCTGCGATTTCTTTTTCTTTGGGCTTATGAAGTGTTCTGCGCTTAAGTGTATGAAGTATTCTGCACATAGTAAATACCAGATATGCTCCAATATTTTAACAATGTACCCTAAGCTACAGAAACCATACATGTGACACTTCCACAGTTATTTTTTTTTTACATTGTCTTGAATCTTAGCTGTCAGTTGTTCTGTCCTGGCATATGCCCCGCGTGTTAAGCGTTTGACAAGACATTTGACTCGAAGTTGTATTTCACCTTGTTATGGAAGAGTATTAGCTCTTATCTTTTGAAGTTAAATTATGTATCAGCTGAAGCTTTCTATCCCGTACCAAGATTTTTAGGTTCCTTACATCTAGTCATACAAAATATTCCAGGAAAAAAAAGGTATTTTAGTTGCATATATCAGTGGGTTCAATCCAT
This sequence comes from Brotogeris chrysoptera, assembly GCA_030323915.1. Taxonomy (NCBI): domain Eukaryota; kingdom Metazoa; phylum Chordata; class Aves; order Psittaciformes; family Psittacidae; genus Brotogeris; species Brotogeris chrysoptera. The sequence continues at coordinate 41,394 of JARCZZ010019678.1, read as the reverse complement.
ATCTGATGGTTCTGGGGTCTAATCTTCAACTAAGTTTCCTAGAGCACAGGCTCCTTGAGGAAGAAGATTCTTCCATTGGATAGTTTTGATACTTTGGAATGTATTGCATCTTGGAGAATGTTTTGACAGTTGAGCCTGAAGCTATTTTGGTCTCTGCCTAGAGTCCTTCTAGTAACAGTTTTCCCTCTGTTCATATGTTCTTTTCTTGCAAAACCCAGCTGTTCATAAAGTTTACTTGCTTTCAGAAACACAGTTGGGTGATGAGTTCTGCTTGTGTGGAAATCCCCGCTGAAGATTTTTAATTTCCACTCCTCCCCTGCCCCAATCTCTTTCTTTCACTGCTGTTTAGAAATAGTATATCAGTTCTTAGCACGTACAATAGCCAGAAGAACTACTACCATTCAGATGTGTTGCTTGTAATAAAAAGGTTAGAGTGGCTTCATCCTAATATCCATCTTGCGGTGCTTTTATTATTTAACTTGCATATGAATCAGGTATGTAGGAATGTGGAAAAGGTTGGTACTATTTGAGCTTCCTCATCTCTGACCACTAAATGAATTGATTTTGTGTCTCCTGTTACAAAGTACTAGAAAATATGAAAGTAAATCAGATCTTCTACACAAGGATACAAGGGATGGCGTTGCTACTCTACTGAAACCTGGTTGTTGATCTCCAGGGTACTATCACAGGATACCTTCCTAAGTTAAGAATGTGCTGGGGTATCCTGAGGTATAAGGCATGGGAGAAGTGCCTAAAATATCTCTGGTTTTAAGTGAAATGAAATTTTAGACTTAAGAAGATATATAATCATTACAACAGAGCTCTACAAATCCTGTATGTCCAGTTCTTTGAGATATTTGTTTGAATGTGCCAAATCATGTTGGATGCATATTATTTTCCCATCAGTAGTTGTCTTGAAATTACCCTTCAGGAGAAAAATATGTTCTATGGAATTTGTCTAACCACTGGTTTTGGCCAGAGATATAGAAATATTTAGAACAAAGTTGTATTTAAGAACAGTTGGCTAGTAACTTGTAAGTCATTGTGCTTACAAAGAATTAGGTTTTTAATGTGAATGTGTGTATAAATGATAATAGCAAACAGTTGCTTGCTCCTTTTCTTTCTGAGGTGCATATTTGGACTGTTTTTGAAGACAGAAAAGCAACAGAGCTTCTCCTCTAGTTGAAGTTGCATGCTGGTTGCTTTAGATTTGTGTTTGTCTTTCCAGGGCACTAATAAAATGATGTACCAAATTAAAAATTTGGTACGCTGTCCTGGGGCAGAGTATGATACAGTGGTAAAAGGGTGGACAGTTGGAAAGATAGCTGAAGACTTTAGGGTTAGGGAGTGGGAAACTGCTTCAGAAGGTACCGAGAATGTTCCAGACCCATTCTTTGGATTGTTTTGTGGCAATGCAGTCCCCTTTTCTCGTCAGTTGAACTATTGTTCTCTCTCCCACATACTAGAAAACAGAAAGGGGCAGGAAGTCCAAATAACTACTCCGGGTCTTAAAGGTATTAGTGGCATATAATGCATATGGCCTTACTGCTGTGAGCATACCTGATCTCCTCTGATCTCTGAAGCTAACAGATTGGGCTTGCTTAGAGTGTGGATGGGAAACTACTTGGGAATACCAGCTGCTGTAGCCTCTGCTTAGTAAGAGTGGAGTGTCCATCCTTGCTTATACTAAAATACTGGCTGAACAGGGCCCTATGCAATTTGCTGTATTGACCTTGCTTTGAGCAGGGAGGCTGAACTAGATGATCTCCAGAGGTCACTTCCAATGTCAGTGATTCTGTAATAACCCTCTTGAGATGCAATTAACATGACACCATGAAGATTTTACTTTTCAGATCATTCAATGTATTATGCCCAATGTGGAAGAACAGAAATTTTGTTAGAGATCATTAAAATGGATAGAGTAAGGAGGCTGTAGATCAAAAAGCTTTAAGCCACCTTAGTACTGGGCAAACGCTTTGTGCCTTCTCTGTAAATCTGAGGCTGCATTGTCATGTTTGTTCCCATTTAACTTTATGGGCTTTTAAGCTATGTAAAAGCTTTAAAGTTGCCAGCTCTGTTTCTATAATGCTGTCAACAATCACTGAATGTGCAAAGTCCTCTGTTCCTCCCTGGAAAAGCTAATGTGTACAAGAGACTATTTATTAGGTGTGAGGTTCATTTGGAAACTATTTCTAGAGAAGACTTACATTTGATTAGAAAGATACATGGAGATACATGGCCTAATTTAATAAGTAACTGCCCTTTTTTTTTTTTTTGTTTAATTTTTGATGACTAAGGCATCAGATATTTTGGTTAATCTGAGGCTGAATTTACTTACACAATTATTAAAGCAACAGATGTAGAAGAACAAACTGTCTTTAGATAAAAAAAACCACTTATGCAAGTTAGAGCTCACTTGGCTGTGCTTAAGAATACAGCTGTGAAAATGCATTAGTAAAATACCCTAATTTTGTTGTCTTAAAAAGAAGATTTTTCAGCTATTAGTAGATTTGCATAGAAACTCTTATTTAGCCTTCATGCCTAAGGACAGTACGAACCCATGAGCTAATTTGGTTTAGGGATAAGTTGGAAATCTTCTCACAAATAACCTTCTAAGATTTGCTGGCTTGTAAGAATGGGTTTCCAAGTAACTTGGCAGTAAATTTTTATTTACAGATGCTAAAAAAAAAAAAAGGAACATGAGATTTGATGTTTTCATCTGGCTCTGTCTAGCTTCTTTCTTAAAGACTGTCTCATATTTCTGTTTTGTTGAGTTGCTTCTGTGGAAAAAAGAATGGGATTCTTTTGTCTTTAGAATGTATATTAAAGGCTGTTAAATATTTCTTTCTAAGTAGATTGCATGCGTTAACCTCTGAGAAATTATGTGAAAAAGACTTGTAATGATAAATATTGTTATATTTTCACTGTCTCTAGTGGAGGTAGTTTTAGATAGTGTAGGTTTGATGGTCTTCCTAAAGGCTTCAGACACATGAGGGTTACCAGATCTTAAGGGTGGCTAGAATCACAATGAAAGAAATAGGAAGAGACACACATTCTTGGTTAGTGGTATGTAGTGGTGGTTTGGGGTTTTTGTTGGGGGTTTTTGTGGTTTGGTTTGGTGTGGGTTGCTGGTTTTGGTTTTGGGTGTTTTGGTGTTTTGTGGCTTGCTTTTTTGTTGTCAGCTTCATGTATTGCTTAAATATACTTGTGCACTAGCTAGTTTGGCAAGATTATGGAAATTTTATAGTTAACCGATCCTTGGATGCTCAATAGTCATATTGAACTAGAATAGATCAAAGATTAAGCTGATGTAAGAAAGTGCTTTCTCATTCATCTTAGCAGTCCTGCAAAGCTACATTATTTTGCTGTAAACACTTTCAACTTCTAGTGTTAGCTCTTTGTGTCTTAAATTATTTAATATTTTAACATTATTAAATAAGTGTTAGGGAATGTTATGCTTACTAATTAGAAGTGTGGCTGAAAGTTGATATGTAATTTTTATCAATAATATTGTTTAGGAATATGAAGCACGGACAGGAAGAATGTATAAACCTCCACCCCCATCAGCAAGACGTAAAAATATTGAATTTGAACCACTTTCAACTACTGCTTTGATTCTGGAGGATAGACCAGCGTAAGTGTGATCCTGCTGTGGTACTGTTGATGACTGAATTCATTAGATATACTTCTGATGAGCTAAACTTCACAAGTTGTACATGAAAGTATCACTGGAATAGTCCATCTCAGCTAATAGCCTAATAAATACTTTCAGAAGAACTTTTAAGTACATTACAGCCTACATGAGGAATTCTTCCTTGCTGTGGCTTAAGAATAGAGCCTGGGGCCATCAGTCTACTGTGTATCACGGCTGCCTGTGGTAGTGTACTGGGCATCCTTAATCAGGAAAATTCCTGAAGAGTTTTCATGGATTTCTTCACTGCCATTTTAGTGTGCAGTCCCTTCTCTTTTCCCCATTCTGGAAACTTAATCTCCTAGACCAGTCAGGAAAACTTAACAGTGGCAGTTCTCGCTTCAGGAGACCTGGGCTTGGCTTACCAGAGAGTTTTTTATAAAGGAAAAAAAAAGGAAAAGAATTAGGCACATAACAGTAGGAGTGGGAAGTATTTCCTTTGAAACCTAAGAAATACCTTCCAAATTGCATCTTGAGAAAGCTTGTGATGGTGCTGTTAAGTGTTTGCTCTAATTAGTTCCAATTAGGAAGTGGAAAATAGAACGTGTAGTATTTCCTTCAGTATTCTCTCTAGTGGTATATAAGCTCATTGCTATGGTTATTTTTTTGAAATGCATTATTTCTTTTGATAAAGTGAGATACGTAGTAACTTTTGCTGATGCTTTCCTGTACTTTCGAAATACCACAGTTCACAAACTAACATAAGTATGTTTTTACCAGTGACACTTCCACTTATTTTAAATTGGAATGTCATCCCAAGTGTGTAATGTATTGCCACAATCTCATCCTTAAATATATATTCTGTTCTTGCTGTCACTGGAAATACTAATAAAGGGATCTTTTCTGGGTTTGGGGTGTTGTGGTTTTTTGTTTGTTTGTTCGATTGATTGTTTAGGGTTTTTATGATATTAAAATCACAAAACTGTCTTCTGTTTATTTTGAGCCAAAGTAGGCTTGAGATTGGGTAAGAGACTGAGATGAAACATTGTTGTTTGGCAATTAGGGGATTGCTGTGCAGCCGAAAACCAAACGCATTTTAAGATGGTGAACTTGCAGCACTGCAGCAAGCTTCATTAGTATCTTCCTTATGTCACTTCTTGTGAACTTCATTTGAGCATCACTCCAGATTTTCAACAGATCTTAATAATCCTGCTTTGGGGGAAGCTATATGCGAACTAATAAACAGAAGCAGTAAACATCTAGTAGTTCTCTACTGCTGTTACTGAAGCACTGGTAGTGTGACAACTCCAAGGCTCAGAGAGAGGCCAAATAAAAACCTGTTTTGAAATGGTCATTTGTGTCTGTTGAATTCATGACCAACTTATTTTCAGAAATCTTCCTGCCAAATCTGTGGAGGAGGCTTTACGTCACCGACAAGAGTATGATGAGATGGTGGCAGAGGCGAAAAAACGAGGTATGTTAACTGCCAATAACCAATATAGTTCTTTTAACTGTGCAGCAAAAATAGAGCAATTTCTGGCTCTGGTCTCAGGCTGGTAGGTACAGTAAAGAGCAACCTTGTTTAATATCTAGGTTATTGTCTGGTACATACATGCACACAGTTCAGATCAGAGCTCAATTATCAGTTTGTTTTCTTAGTCCACCACAGTAACTTAATGATTTTTTTTTTAACTACCTGTGTAATGTGATCAGCTGGAAACTTTCGGGCGCTTGGACTCCTTTTCTTTTTTTTTTTTTTTTTCTTTTTTTTTTTCCCCCCAGGCTGTGTTGCTAAAGTTGCCACCGAGAGCCAAAGTATAATAAAGCTGACTGCTTAAAGATCTGGCATTCTTTTCAGGAATTTGACATTGATTTCAGTGTGAAGACAAATGAAACCTTTGTTGGGATTTTTTTTTTCCAACCAGCTGTAGCTGTGTGAACTTTCCTAGTCCCATTAGTTATGTTTAATTTAAAAAACAGGTCTGTAGCATCTGGTACTATGTCAGTCTATGAACAGTTGTTGAAAAGACTTCTGTAGTCTTGTGCCTAGTATTCAGGGAATAAGCTATTTCAAGAATCTGTGCTGTATGTTTTACTTGGGCTGTTGTCAGAATTACAAGCTTCTGAACTGATTGATCCTCTATGGATCTGTGGCAGCTTACTCTGAAAGATGTAAGAAGATATCCAAAGCATTTGACAATTTGTTTCACCCTTGTGGTATGCATCTTGTAAGTTGTGGTCTGTGGTCCGTGTTCTCTAACTGCATCTTTGGAGGGTCAGACATATGTAGCGTTTTAGTATATGTGCCCTAGTATTCCTTAAATTAACTATTGCTACACACACAAAACCTCAGTGAAAACTTAATGAAGCTGATCAGCTGTGTCAGTTTACCAAGGATGGTGTGTTTATGCCATTGATGTTTCTAATGCATGCATAAACAGAAAATGTCTCGCGATTTCACAGCGGTTCTTAATGATATTAAGATAACACTGCTCTTTGATCTACCTTTGATCTTTCAGACATTTAAATAATTAGATAATAGCTGAATTGTTTACCTGATAATTTATAAACACTAATACGGAATTGTTAACATATCTAACAGAAATGAAAGAAGCACATAAAAGGAAAAAAATAATGAGAGAGCGTTTCAAGCAAGAAGAGAATATCGCTAGCGCTATGGTGATTTGGGTCAATGAAATACTACCTAACTGGGAAGGCATGTAAGTAAAGTTATGTAAATCATCATAGAATGGTTTGGGTTGGAAGGGACCTTAAAGACCATCTCATTCCAATTCCCTGCCACAGGCAAGGACACCTTCCACTAGACCAGGTTGCTCCCAGCCGCATCCAACCCAGCCTTGAACACTTCCAGAGATGGGGCAGCCACAGCTTCTTTGGGCAACCTGTGCCAGTGCCTCACTACCTGCATAGTGAATAATTTCTTCCTAATGTCTGAGGCAAATGAGGCAAGATAGCTTGTTTCTATTCTAAACACAGAGGACTCACATACCTTACATCATTTTCCTTTCTGTTTGGTCAAGAAGTCAGTTTTTATTGCCATGGTGTAGTGAGAGGTTGTTACAGCAGAACATGAAATGTGCTTTCTGGGAACTTAATGTTCTGGGGTTTCTTTTAGTGGGGCTTTAGCATAAGCAGAGATCCTTGAATATTGATTTTGGAAATAGTATGTATTTTGCTTGTAAGTTGCCCAATGATTTTAGAAAACAAGATGTGCAATATGTGTCCTTTTAACTTTTTTCTTTCCCTGCTTCCCTATTTCAGGCGTGCTACCCGAAGAGTTCGAGAGCTGTGGTGGCAGGGATTACCCCCACGTGTACGTGGGAAGGTTTGGAGTCTAGCTGTGGGAAACGAGTTAAATATCACTCCTGGTATGTCTTTATAGATCACATTCTAATGCAAAATTAAGTTGTCTAAACTTTTGTTAAAAAGAGTAAAACTCAGGGTATATTTGCTTTTTAAAGAACTGTATTTTGCAACCTTAGGAACAGGTCTTTTTACAATTAGACATAGTCTGGTAACAAGGATGGAAACAAGGATCGCAACCTGCTCACAGAAGTATTTTAGTCTTAAAAGAGTTAAGGTGGTGCTTCTCCCAAAAAATTAATTTTTATACCTATAATTGTGAATTTGTAGCTTTGCTTTCTTAAGAGGTGGAAAAGGGAATTGTTTTATTTTATAACTAATGATTTTGATGAACTGGAAGTGTTCTAACCTATTCAGAAAAATAAAAATCTGAACTAAGACATAATTTCCCTCTTGTAATTGCATGATCACCACAGAAGAAAGCATAACACAGTGCACACTATAAAACTGTATACAGTGGTACTCTGGCAGTTAGTGGTAATCATCTAAATAGATTCTCCCCTTTCCCCTGACAGCTAAGCTGAAACAAAGCAATAAGACCAAAGGCAAGAATACTTATATGCTTTTGTTTTGGATGGGTGCTTTTCTTACTTATCTCTTCCTTTTTTGTTTTTGGTTTTGTTTTGCCTTCTCACAGAACTTTATGAAATCTTCTTGTCAAGAGCTAAGGAAAGATGGAAGAGCTTCAGTGAGACTAGTACTGAGAATGACATTGAAGGTGGGTTCTTCTGAATACTAGACAGCCTCCTATTCCCTTTTACAAGCCCAGGAAGTCTCACAAGTTCAGCTGCAATTGCAGCATTAGGAACACTTACTGGAAGTGCTCTCAGTCATTCCCTACTTAAATATTCAGTTTCTTATAACAAGTCAGTGAGTGAGAAGCTTAACAGTATTTACTGTATCAATAAAAGATGCATTAAAACATTGCATGTGCTAGTTAATTTTCAAATGAATGTGTTTTCTTCTGAATTCCTGAAATACCAGAGCTAAGCTCTCATGAAATTTTTAGGTAAAATACAACAAGAAGAAATGGGTAACTATAGTATAGTAGATGCTATTGCTTAGTTTTGCTTAGATGTCTCTTAGTTTGGTATCCCTTCCATAATTTGGGGAAAGGAAAAAAATTATTCGCTTTGTTTGTGGAACTGAGGGGTGAAGAATGAAGAAATTACACATTTTGTATCCCACTTGGGTTTCTTTGGTTGCCCAGATGGCCTTTCCTTCCAGATTTATTAAGTAGGGAGTTTAGCACACTTACATTATAATGGAGTTTTATCACTGGCATATTGCTGTCTCCTGTGGGCATTCTTTCTGTTAAAAATAGCATCAGTGATGATATATCTTTGTTATAAATGTTAACTCCTTCTGCTGTTAATAGTTACTTTTTTTAAAATGCTGTCTTCTGTGATTCTGTCAGTACCAGCTGCTATGAAATTACTTTATTTGAGTTGGTGTCTTTTTTGGGGAAAGAAAATGGCATTGTAATGCAAGAAGTACTTTTTATTTGCACTTGCCATAGCCAGTCCTGACTAACTGGCTACTGTATAAATTATGTGTGTCTTCCTTACGCTAGCCCAGGGACTCGTCTAAAGCTTGTCTTGAGGTGAACTATTAATAAAGAAATTCTGTGTGTTCATGACTGTAAATGTGCTTATGCTTGGAAAACATTTGCAGTCCCCCTTGGTTTGTGGGGTGGGTGGCTGTTTGTTCTTTTGTTGTATGGGTGTGGGCTGACTGTGGGGAAAGCTTGGTAATCTGTTTATTTTGGAAAGGTAGTGGTTCTGGATGAGAATGAAAGGGGGAAGGGCCTGTTTTTGTTGTATCAGATGTTCTGGGAAATGTAGTAATGAGGGAAAATTTAATAATAGGATTTTCATTTCTGGTTGAAAAACAAGCCAACCTGCTGTGCTTATTACTAATCTTTAGTAGCAAAGTCTTGGATGATCAGTTATTTTAGCCTCATTTAACATACTTGAATAGTTCTGAGGATTTTTCCTGTTCAAATATCTTTAACTCTTTTGGAGTTCACAGAACGTAATTTCTTGTATAAATCCGGAGTTTCTTGTGCTCCATATCAGAGACTTTCAACTTCTTTGGGAATCACTAAATGGGTACTGCCCCAAATGAAATATTCCCAAATTATCTAATATAATGCCTGTTCCTTTTGAAAAAGATAGGAAGGATTAAGCAGCAGTTCTTGCACTTTTTATTTAGATTGTGTATGTTCTTTCACTGTAATAGTAATTGTGTTCTTTCTTTCAAAGTACTACTCACTCCTGAATGCAACTATAGTAGTTTTAGGACATCTGGAAAGAAATGTTGCTTTTCAGGTGTCAGCAGAGCAGGTTCTGTTTAGCCAGTTCATCCAATCCTGTGATCTTCTGCTTTCCAGAGGGCTCTTGGCTGGTTTAAGTCCTCTGAAAGAGCCTTTTCCACAAGTGCCGCATATATTTTTCTCCTTGACTAGTATTTGCATCACATCACGATGTAAATAGAAGAGAGAGAACTCCAGGGCCAGCTGAATTTCTTCTGGAGGTTCTTGAGTGAATGCTGCCTTCTTTCCTACCATTTGAAGAATGGGGATGCAAAACTTCTGCAGATCGTAACTGTGTAATCACTTCTGGAAACTTAGTGAAGTTTCTCTGTATTTATAATCTGTAGTTACCTTTAGTCTAAATGGGATATGAGAAATGCATGACTTTGAAAGCAATATACTTGACTTTGCGGGTTTAAGAAGTGCTGGCTTCTCGTGATAATGACATAATTCATATTTTTTTCCCTCTAGTGTACTATACATAGCATATTTCAGTACTCCTGGCTGAAATGAACCACCAAATGAGCTGATCAGGAATTAAAATTTGAGAAGTGAGATCTCTCTGTATTGTCTTTAGATCAAGGGCAGTGCTCTCACACTGTGGTGTTGAACAGACTCAGTAAGTGAAGTCACAGTAGAAAGAAAGAAAAGATGGTTTTGAGGATTTGTCTGGGCAAAGTTCAAATTCCAGTGAATGCAGGGCTGGATAGAGTGTTATAGATAGAGTGTTATACGGAAGTAAAAGGTAACCTGCTGGTTTTAAGTCTGAAGGGTGCAGAGGTGTATGACTTGAAACAGAGTGAGTAAGACAGGTAGTAATTACTGATAGTTTCCCTCACTTGTTGGAGTTAATGGCATATATGAAGTATCAGTGGACACTTTTAGATCTTGAAGTATAGCACTGTAGAAGTGTACTCCAGGAATTGGAACTAGGTAACTTTTTTCCCTTAGGTGCTAAAAGTCTTTATATGCCTATGGCAGTTTTATTCTGAAGTCTGTAAAATTTATCAGTTTTAATAAGTGTTGGTTTTGCTTGCAGATGCAGGTGCATCTGTTGCTGACCGTGAGGCCAGTCTGGAGCTGATTAAGTTGGATATATCACGCACATTTCCATCCCTGTATATTTTCCAGAAGGTAAGATTTCTGTAACTTCTTTAAACATCCGAATAGTTAAACGAGAAAAGAAGCCTAGCTGGGTGAGTATGAAATAGTTTCTAGAATTTGTTTGTGTAACATAACAAAAGTAGGATAAATCTGTATGCATACAGCAGCATGTTATGAGTTTTGTTGTTTGCTTTTAGTTTCTTTTTTAATGAGAATAAAGTAGGGACACTTAATGATGGTCTATGAGTCTTTCTCTCCTGGAAAAAATTGCATGTGATTCCTATTAATGCTTATGAATTGCATGCAAAAATGAGGATATTCTCACTGCTTCTATGGAAATCTTGATGCATTTTAGTACACGCTTTCGGGCTTTATGATTTTTATATAGATCCAATATATGCACGCACATGTATGTAAAATAGCATGCACTGTTGTAATACAGTAACTTGTATTACTAAGTATTAAAACTTCCACTGTCTCTGTAAAGTTAAAAATAACCCTGGGTGTATATCAGATAGCCTCATTTTTCATTAGGTACTGATTTCCACTGAATTATTTCATTGGATTATTGCTCTGTTACTTTAACATCTCAAAAACATACATGGTAATGATTAGAGTAAAAGCTGATATTAGCCTAGATGCGAACAAAGTGCTGGCTCAATTACATCTTGAAAAACTTGATACTGGCTTGCTATATTTATAAAGTGATTTTGAAAAACCTTTTAAACTTCCTTTTTTTTTTTTCCCCCCTCTTCCTTGCTCCCCCTATATCAGGGTGGTCCTTATCATGATCTCCTGCATAGTGTTTTAGGAGCATATACGTGTTACAGACCAGATGTGGGATATGTAAGTATTTGCTGTAAAATGTTTATAACATGGCAAGTAAGCTTAAGAAGTCATGTAGTAGAGTGTAATAAATAAGTAGATTATCTAAACTTTACGCTATTAGCACTTAAAAAAAATCAACTTTGGCACTGACTAATTTCATAGCAGTTACAGTGATGGTAATCAAATAGCTGCAAATGTACTGAATGTTAAGGATGAGTATACTATGTGGCTGGCATGGAAAACTTTGAGTGAATGTGTTCACAAGGCATTACAGTTCTGACAGATGCAGACTGTCTACAGGAAACCAACAAACAAACCCATCTGCAAACAAATGGAAGTGGACTTCAAGTGAGCACTTAATCTGTTTGTACTACTGTTGCTCCCACTGCTGTGATTTCCATAGTGATACCATCACCTTCACTTCACCTACAGCCGAACCCATGACACTACTGCACATCCTAAACACAGGAACTCCTTATTGATGTCTTGTCAAAGACTAATTGCTCAGTCTGAGTTCAATGAAGATAAGATTGTTTGCAGCAAATATTACTGTGGGTATAAAAAAAACCAACCCCAAAACCAACCAAACCCCACCCCCCAAAAAAACCCAACCCATAAAAAACCTGCCAAAAACCCCACAACCAAACCAAGCATCTCTCTGAATGTTGTCAGCTTACAGAAGCAGTGAAATAACAGATGCTTTTTTTTTTTTTTTCTTCTTTGTCTTTCTTTGTTCGTGGAGGTAGCTAGGAACACCTTTCAGAAGCTCTAATCACATCTGGGCTAAAAAAGAGCTTAAGTCTGACCCATACAAAAAAGCATTAGCACAGGGTGTGTTTTCCTGTCTAAATCAGACATGCTTGGGACTCTGTATCAATATCTGGTTGGTTTTTCATGTTCAAATTTTTTTAGCCCTGAATTCTGTCATGTGTGACCTCATTTTTGGAGACCCTCCCATACTCCTTAAGTGAGATTACAAACTCTGCAGGTTCTGAGACTGCTTGGGCCAAGGGTGGAGTTTTAAAAGGCAAATAAGTAATTTTTCGTGGGTAGGTCTTCTCTTTTTGTAATGAGGAACACAGCTAGCCTGGATATTTTTGATAATGGACTTTTTAAAATGTTAATGTCGCAGTAAATTTAATGTAATCGGTCCCACAAAAACGGAAAGCTGCTGGACTTTTTCTGATGCATATCAATACTCTTTTCCCCTAGTTGGTTTAAATGAGTGCATTTTTTTAAAATGAGGAGCAGGCATCATAAACGCCTAGAAGCGGCAGAATAGTCATCATTGCAGTTGAAATTGGTAAAATTATTTTTTGATTATGAGTATTCAGATCATCAGTTAACAACTACAAGAATAAATGTTTTTCACTTTTATTGCAGGCTGAAGTTTTTTTGAGACAGTAATCATGGAAAAATGTAAACTTGCATTGTAGCTAACCACTTAAAGTAATTTTACATATGGAACAAATACTGTTTGGCAAGTGGAAAGATATGTATTGACTGTTCTGAAACAGAATTTTGTCTCAATTCCAACATATCTGTCTGGGCCTAAACTGTCCCATATGTGAGGTTTTTCTTCATGTCTGCTTTTCCCTTAGCTTAACAGTGAACTTAAGGCCAAGTTCTGTCTCATGAGCCCTGCATCCAGCCTGCGTGGTTTTAACTTTCTTGCATTCCAAATCGTGAGGTCTTGTGAACATGTGACCTCCTGGAACTTCCATGAAGCACCAAAAACCTGCATCTGAAGAAACACTGTTTCTTGCTGAAATCAGATTGACTGCATGCATAAAATTATTTATCCATGTTGTTTCTGTTCATCTGGAAATGTTATGCAATCGTATTTGATATATGTAGACTGTAAATATTTGCATTTCTAAAGATATAAGGTGTACTGAACCTACTCACCTATATTTGCCTGATGCTTTTCCCACTTGAAGGTACAAGGGATGTCCTTCATTGCTGCTGTGCTCATTCTCAATCTGGAAGAGGCAGATGCTTTCATTGCCTTTGCTAACCTTCTAAACAAGCCATGCCAGCTGGCCTTCTTCCGTGTGGATCACAGCATGGTATGCACAGTTTTCTGGTTTTGAACTATAACATTCTTTTGACTTGAAGTATTGATGACTTCCTTTTGTTCTACATAATAATGGAGAACTTTAACCTGTGGTTACAAAATTGAGAACGCTAGATACTAACCCACAGAGCACATTCTACTGTTTTTTGACTTTTCCTGTAGAAACACTTAATTGTTGTACTTAGCACATTGTGACTTCTTAGGATATGTTGACATCCTCAAATCTTGGTGGGGTTTATGTTACTTTAAACATTCTTTTGATGACTGCTTATGAGGTACTTTACTATTTCTACAGATGCTGAAATACTTTGCAGCCTTTGAAGTATTCTTTGAAGAAAACCTTCCCAAATTGTTTCTTCATTTCAAGTCATACAGTCTTACTCCAGACATATATTTGATAGACTGGTGAGTGCAGAGAAAATAGCAAACCTAAGCTTAGAACTGTTGGAACACCTTCCATTTTACTATAGGTTTTTCAGCAATGGAAACACAAGCATACAAAAAGTATTTAGTAGGTGCTTATGTACCTTGGCTTTCTAGGTCTTGTGGAATTGTGGTGAACTGTTTTGTGAAACCACAGATCCTCTGGCAGGATTCAAACTTTATGAACTGGGATTAGGAGTGACATCTATTCAGATAGAAAATGAGACACGCAGGAGTCCTGTCTGTCTCATTTTCTTGTTGCTGCATGTAAGTCAGCTATGTGTAATGTAAATAGGGGAGAGGATGCTACTACACCATAGTTGGCTTGTGACTTGATGAAACGAGCATCATCAGCTATGGAAAAATGTATGAATATAGGGATGTAGACTTTAAAAGCACGAGGGTGAAGCTTATGACGTGGTTTGGGAAGGAATAAAGTTGGAAATACAGTGAACATTTTGAAATAATGAATGTTCTAAAGCAGAAAGTATCAAACTACATTATGTGCTTGTAACAGAAGGCAGTAATGCAAGCACATGAAGTGTTTGTAGTGCTGCTAGATATGGAATGTATATTCATAACTGAGTGGATAAGTATGTGCTTTAAATAGGGTTATTATATGGGATAGAAGTTTATAATGCAGTAAGTTGAATTGGGTTAAATGGATATAAACCAGTCATGTCATCTGAACTTCAACTATAAGATGCAGCTTATAGTTAAGCAGGAATAAGACTCAGCAGGAGCAGGCTATACAGTAGCAGCATTGTGTCAGGAATATGCTGCAGTTCTGAGGGTTTAAGTAGATGGATAGAGACATATATGTTGCAGAAATAGCGCTGCTCTACAGAGTGCTACAATATTCAGCTTCCAGTTACCTGTGAGAAAGTCTGTAGTAAGGAATGTTCTAAGGTTCCTGAAGCATTTTTCAATAGGAATAATGGAGAAACGGAACCACTACAGGGTTATGGAAGGGCTTCTGCAGTACAGTACATACAGCAGACTGAACTATCTGTCCATGCATAATGAATGCTATTTAAAAATGAAATTTACAGTAAGAAATGCAATTGGACTCTTCCCAGTATGAACAGAACAGTGACTGTCTTTAACTTTTGGTGATTTTTAATGTGAATAGAAATTCAAAATGTATCGTGGAAATGTTCTTGAAATCTCATTAGTATATTAGTGGGATGTAGCCTTCTATTGAGATAATATGTGGCTTTAGATTTAATTTAGAAATCTAATTATGAACAGAGCTGTTAAACTCTATGGCCTAAGTAATGGGAAGGGTTAAGTTACACAGTTACAATCTTTGCGCTTAAGTTCTTATTTGTATATTATACCCTGCTTGAGTGTAAAGATGGTTGTAACTTCTCTAGGCAGAGCTTCCTAAAGGAAGCCTTTCAAGTGAATGATTTCCTGTAGCATAAAAAGTCAGAATAGGAGTTCTGACTTCAAAAACTGGGGACTTATGGATCTTTAAAATACGGAGAAAATAAGAACATGTGAAATAATTTATCATCTGCTCACTCTCAGCTGTGTAACTGAGATTTAAAGGAGGTTGTGTTCTCATATTTCTGAAATAGGTTAAAGTTATAACTGTAACTTGTTTGTTTGTTTGTTTTTTCCTCAATTGTAGGATTTTTACACTCTACAGCAAGTCATTACCACTTGATCTGGCCTGTCGTGTCTGGGATGTTTTCTGTAGAGATGGAGAAGAATTTTTGTTTAGGACAGGATTAGGAATCCTTCGGTTATATGAAGATATTCTCCTGCAGATGGACTTTATTCATATAGCACAGTTTTTAACAAAGCTTCCAGAAGACATTACATCAGAAAAGCTTTTTACTTGTATTGCAGCTATTCAGATGCAGAATAGTAACAAAAAATGGGCACAGGTGAGTTTCTTGGATGTATATAGATATATGTCAAAAGAGACATGTTAGCACATGAGTATATGGGGCTCTTCTCTTAATGGCTTTTTGTGCTGCATGTCTGACTCCCTTTCTAGCTGCTAGAAATGAGTGCCTCCTTTCTAGTATTTAATTCTAGAAGTTAATCTCCATGCTAATATTGTTGTGGTTAATATTGATTTTTTTCTATAAGACTGACTTTATAAAACTGGGGTTTTTATATTCATTAAATAATTTACATTTCCAGGTGTTTGCGTCACTGATGAAGGACATCAAAGAAGGAGATAAAAATCATAGCCCAGCACTGAAAAGCTAAACATCATCATGCTGAGGTCAATTGAAAATGTGGAAAACCACTTGATGACAAAGGAGTTTTCACATGACTTCTATGTGGAAAAGCATTATAGGAAATGTGAAAGTTAGATGGAAAAATGATACAACTCTCAGTGGAGTAATGAACTGATGAAATCTTCACCCTTTTGCCAGTATTAGCTTTTGTTGTGGGAAGATTTGTTTTCACACAGAATACTAAAACCTATGAAACTGAGAAGTGGGAGAGTTCATATTTAATACTTTAAAAAATCAGCTCAATGCAATAAACATTTGTAATAACTTCTGTTGGTACTTTAAAAAATTTTGAGGCATAACTTTTTTTACAAATTCCACAAAGGCACTTTTTGGGGGGTGAGGGAAGTGCTAAATCTTAAGGCCCCAAAACTGCTATCCAAACCAAATGCTTTGGTACAAATATTACCTCCAAAATTAACCATTTGAAAGTATTGAGGACCAAATAACGTTGTTTGGCATGTTTATGTGCAAGATGGTTAAGATTTGGGAAGGGGTATTGTCTTTCTTGTTTTTTTAAGTTGCAGCTTCATTCTAAAGTCTGGGCAAATGTGATTAACTCAGGAACTGTGGGAGTATTGTGCCCAAGCCTGTTAGAGCAAAAATAATCTGAATTTGAAATAGTGGTAAGATCAGGGCTGCTATTTTCAGAGTGTACAGCTTTCAAAGCAAGCGGTGTTAAACATTTGTTTTGGTGTATTGGTTGTGCAGCTTATTAAAAATGGAGTGGGTATTCTGTGAAAGGGTTTTGCCACCAGGAGTTTCCTTTTGTTGAGCCATTTCCAACCAAGAAATACTTGTACGTAATGGTGAACACTAGAAACTGATAAAGCTATCTGCAGACTTTGTGTTGTCAAAGAAGCAGCCACTTTTAACACTTAAGAATAATGCAGACAGAGTTGTTTTTGGAATGATCTTTTGTTTGTGTGCAATACTGAAATCCAAAAAGCATCTGGTTTAGTGATACCTAATTCTCTAACATCTGTTAACTGTGAGACGCAAAGTCATATTGTATGTGTCACGGTGGATTTTTTCAAACATTTCCTATTCAAGATGCTGTACCACTTGTGTTTTTAGGGGATGGAAATTTAAAATGGATAGCACTGCAGGTGAAGGAACACTTGCACTCTCTTGGTCCATTTTTGCTAATATTTAATGTAAATAAATTCCTTATATGTGGGGTTTTGTAATTGGTCCCTCTGTGGAAATCAGTTCCATTATGTGGAAATCAAAATTACCGTTATGTATTTTTAAGTGCAGGAGGCTTTCAACTGTCTGGTATTTAAAAGCAGAGTCTACATAATTGGGGTAAAGATTTAGTGTGGTGTAACATACATTGCTATCTGGTTTAAAAACTACATATATGCTACTCATAACATTACAATTTGAAAATGTAAATGTCAGATTTTTCTTAACTTATGTATTCACTACTTTAATTGGATCTAATTTGTCTTATATTTTTGTGTTATCTTGTACAGTTTTCTTACTTTTCAACTATAAATCTGTATATAACTGTAAATAGAAGGATCAAGCCTTCCTTTAAGACCACTAGTACCAATTCCTGTGTAAATAAAACTTGCAGGCAGCTGTGTGCTCTGGTTCTTTTCGCTTTTTCCGTAACCTTGCTGTGCCGTACGACAGGAGAATGCCTCCAAGGATAGCGCTACCTATGGAAGCGGAGCTGGTTCCTGCTCTAAGTAACCACACGTGTGTTACCCGGGTTTCCTGCCTCCCTGAGGAGCTGAGGTTGATGGGCGGTGCAGCACGCTTTGAGGTCAGATTTGCTCTATGTGAGGCTCGGGAGCGCGGGATCCTCCGCTCCCGGAGGGAGTGTTTCGGTGCCGGGCAGAGATTATAGCATTACAATAAAAGCTGTATTTATTTATGAAGTGGAGCGGGTGCCCTTCTCTCCGCCCTTCTATGGCTGCTGCCCGGAGAGCCGGGCCCGGCCGCCGCCGCAAGGGGCCGCTGTGGCTGCGGGCGGGCTGGGCTGAGCTCCGCCCCGATCCCGTGTTTCCGCTGCCCGTGGCCGGCGGTGCACGCGTTGGGGCCGCCGCCATGAAGCCGGTAGGACGCTGTGGTTGGGGGGCGGCGGGCGGAGGGGAGCGGTGCTCGGGCCTCCCGCTGCCACGGGCGCGCCTGCTGGGGTCCACATGGCCGGGCCTGGCGCCTCAGCCCGTGCGGGGAGCGGCCTCTGGGCCTCTGCCGCGCACTCACAGGGAGAGGGTTGTTTCCCTGTGCTGGCTCCGCCTCCCCCCGGACCCGGCAGCTTGTCCGATGCTTCTGCAGCCCTGGGGCTGTAGGAAGCCACAAAACTGCGGGTGTCGGCGGGCGGACGGTAAATGCGGGCTACTTAGAGCGGGCAGCAGCCCCCCCGCAACCCCATGGCCGGCCCGCATGCTCTCGGGCTGTGCGGTGGAGCAGCAAGAGGAAGGCAGCGCCCGCCCGAGGTGACTTCTGAGCAGGGGCGTCGCTGTCTGTAGCTGTTGTAGCTCGGTGTTGCGTGTACGGCATGGGGCAAGTGTTAGTGCTGCTTCCGTCTCTTCAGCCCTTTTCCAATAGTCAAAACTAAAAAGGGAAGCTAAAGGTGAACTGATAAAAATTCCACATTCGAGGAGCCCCACGCTGGGCCAGCCACTTGTCCTGTTACTAAAGAGGCCCATCTCCCCCTACCAGCCCTTGCCTTCCATGCCCCTCCCAAGCTGTGCTGCATCCTTTTACATCCTGAACACCCTTAGGTGTGTTTTGCAGTTTTGGCACAGAGTACCTGTATTGATTGTTCCGGTCTTGCAGTAGGGCAGCGTCATCTTGTACATGCAGCTACTGGTTGTGTAGAGTTTGGGGCAGGAGAGAGCCAAGGCTTAAAATTGAGAGGAGGACATTTCTCTTAGGTTGTGGTTTTGTGCTTTGTACCTTATTGTTTGTTAAGGAAGATCAGCATCCTGAAGAGAAGAGGCAGATTGCGAGCACACAGAGCGAAGAACAGTGTCCTGACAATCTGTTTACTGTATTTTGAGTGTTCACATTTCTAAAAGTGATGGACATAGGGTTTAATAAAAAAGTTGTCGAAGAATGTGTCTGTAAAACATTATTTTCCAGTGTCTCTTCTCAAACATGTAACACGGTTAGGTAAATTGGGAGTGAACTGACTGGTCTTGTTCAGAAGAAACATACTGTTCAGCCCTGAGAGAAATGTGAACTTAATGAGATCTGAAACAGTGAAATAAATTTCACAAAGGCTGTGAACAATGTCAGTTACTTGTAGTTTTCTGTTTGTTTCCTAGAGAAAAAACACAAAACGAGTTCCAAGCTTTCGCAAGTTACTGAGAACTAGTAAAATCAAACTTGACAACAAATTAAAGAATAAACAGTACAAGCAGCAGAGTGCTGCTAAGAAGTACCGAAAAGAACAAAAGAAGCTAAGGGAGGCTGTCAGAGATGCTATCTCTAAAAAACCTTTTCCATTGGAAGAATGCAGGAAAAATCAAGGTAAGTGTTTGCTCAGTTATTTTTATAAGTGAAAAGGTTTATAAGGGTTGTTAAATACCCTTATAAACCTTACCCTGCTTCATCTTGTAAAATTGTCAAGGAAACAATGTTTCAGTTTCCGTGTACAAATAATTGCCGGTTTTGTTTAAAGGAAGAAAGAGTTACAAAACATATTGTTGCCATTCGGGCAACAAGATTTGACAGTTGGTCGAAATGTGTTTGCTGTCACAATTGCTGGATTTCACAATTATTGGAATAATTATTGGATGTCACAATAAAGGGACAGTTTTCTGGGATAACACAAAATACATGCATGAAGGTTGGTGAGCTCCAGGTTGGTGAGCTCCAGGTTGACGTAAGGTGTAAAATGGTCTCACAAGCGTAGGCAGGGTTAGGCTTTCAAGTCTGAATATACATACGAGATCTTAATCTATTCACATCATCTTGTAAAATAGCTGAAAAACAGGAAGAAGAGGAAGAAGATGCTCTTCCACTGGACATGATGGATGAAGATGACTTAAAATTAATGGAGGATTTGGCTCTAAAAGCATCCTTTTTAACCAGAGATCTTTCTTCTAAGTGAGTGTTGTTGTGATGTCTGCTTTTTGTGCTAATTCAACTTTGTGTGGTTAATACGTAATTAATATGTAATATTATACATATATCACTTTCAGTCTGTTTTTTCTTTGTAGTTCCAGTTCAGTGTTTCCTTAGTCTGTCAGTACATTTGCTATTAATGTGTTCATGTGTATCAGTGCATTCACCTGCTTTGCCTGACCTTCAGGATACTGTTTCTGGACAGTGCTCCTTCCCATGAGGTCTCTGGCTGTGAGATGAGTAGCATTGCTCAAACTGAAGGAAACGCTTTAATCCCTGTACATATCCTTCACTTCCCTCCCTCAAGTATCCGGACATTCCCTGGGCTTCAAGCCACTATACTTTCTATATTGCGTCACAGACTGCTATAAAAAAATCAAACCAAACAAAAAATCAAGTTTTTGAAAAAACACATGCAACACCAAAGCATTCACACACAAAATTCATTACCAGTTTTCTGGAGCAAGGTGTTAACAAGGAGTTCACAGTGAAATACATAAAAGGATAGTGTTCCTAGTTGTAGAATTGTAAGTCTTTACAAATATGCTTGTACAGAGTAGTCTGGTTACATGATTGTTTGAAAATCCTAACTTGCCTTTTTTGATGAATGTGAAAAGGCTCAGTATGCCTCGCTGCTGGAGGGTGGTTTTAATTTTCTCTGTAAACTTCAGTTTTCTTCAGTTCTGAAGTGGTTGTTTCAGGCTAAATTTTGAAATGAGCAAAAGTATTTTTTACTGTTTTCAAGAAGTGAGCACATTTCTTCTAGCTTTTTTTTTTCTAATTCAAATACAAATTAATTTGTTAATGCTGATTATAGTTGCTAATTAATAATTTAGTTTTGAAAGAAATTGAAATTATGTGATTCTTCATCCCTGGCTTTTAGTTTTTTAATAGGATTAACAGATAATGCACTTCACGGCATGCTTGCGCTACAAACAGTTGCACCATTTAATTTTTTTGTTAAATTCAGTAATCAGTGCAAGCACTTTACATGTGTGTGTTTGCACTCATGCCAATGTTTCAAAATTCACAAAGTTGTCTGA
The DNA here is from genome assembly GCA_030323915.1 of Brotogeris chrysoptera. Classification (NCBI taxonomy): domain Eukaryota; kingdom Metazoa; phylum Chordata; class Aves; order Psittaciformes; family Psittacidae; genus Brotogeris; species Brotogeris chrysoptera. The sequence goes on along the minus strand of JARCZZ010019678.1, from coordinate 20,249 downwards.
CCTGCCAAATTAACTAAATCTCTTTTTGTCTTCCTTCATTTCACATTTAGTTTCCTGTAAAAAGGAGATAGGAAACATTGTATTGTCCTGAATTCAAGCATCCTATGCAGATGCACATTAACACAGTTTGATTGAATGCTGGCTGGTGCTGTCAGTGGTGAACACACTCAAACATTCCTTTTAATATGATCAGCCATTAAGTGTGGACACTTAATGCAGCTAGTGTACTGTCACGCACGGTTCTTGTCTAATTAGATGGCTAATTCATTTAGTTTGCATTATATTTTTCAGTGAACCTGTTCACATCAAAAAACGAAAGCATGAAAGTGTGATTGAAAAATATGAGAAGGTGCCAAGACGTATGCAAACTGAGCCAGAAAAAGAACTGATCCATCTGCTTCCCATCAAAGACAAGGGCGGCATTATTCCCCAAACTATGGAAAAGCCAGGTAGGACACAGATTCTGGAATCGGTATAGTACCTCAGGTATGAATAATTTATTCTTTTAAAATTCTGGTGTTAATTACATGCTTGTCACCAGACACTCTGTTTTTGCAGTTCTCAGTGGTACACAGGATGAAGAAGAGGATACAGAAATGGAGGATGCAGAGGGTAATAAAACATCATGTTTGCTTTTGGTTTTTGTTTGTTTGTTTTTCCGAGTCATTGACATATCTGAAGAGTATTCTGCTATTCCCTAAGGAAGTTTGTAATTTAAATTTATTTTGTTTAGAGTGTTTTTGAATGTGTTTATTACCACGTTGCCCCCAAAGCACAACAGTGATTCAGAGCTTGCTTTCTTTTCCTTTCATTATTTTCTAAATATAATCTAAAGTTGAGGTAGGACATACTTATAGCAAAATAATACTCAGAAAACACAAATAAAACAATTGTATTTTTTTATAAAAGTAGATGCTGAATAATTTGCTTCAAATTGCAGAGCACTGTAGTTTCTTGTCGTAGTTGGGGTCATGTATTATATGTTCCAACTATACTTAGGGAATACCATTTGCAGATTAAAAACCATTTGGTCCATTTGTTTTTGTAAGCGTAAGATTTTGGAGTGGACCGAAAATTAATCTCCACCTTTACTGTGGAACTGCATGTGTTAACTTTTGTGTGGGGTTATTGCGGTCCCCATCTGAAATCTGGTATCTAGAACCGTAGTTTGCAATATGATATTTGTTAAGCTGCTTCTCTAGTAACCCTCTTTTCTGTCTCTCACACCTTGTGCTAGACTTTAATGAAGAGCCCTTGCCTGTTCTCACTCCCGAAGAAATGGCTGCTCAAAGGAGACGAAAGGTGCAGGAAAGGAAGATACACATAGCTGCCTTAGCGTCTGCCATTCTGTCTGATCCAGATAACAATGTAGGTAGCATTTGCTTGGCATGCATCTCTGTGTGTGCAATAAGTCAATAAAGGTCTGAAGTGACCAAATAATAGTAAAAGCAGAAAAATCCGTGTGTAGAATAAGGAAAAAGGTCAGTATCGTATCACTTCTTAGGGGGTGGCAGTGAAACTTCTACTATGGTATAAAGGATTTGAATATTTATACCAACTCTGATTGGTATAAAAGATGTGAATTGGGTGAAGATCCAAGTGATTCTATGTGTGCTCTGTTCAGGAGTAATTTGTCCCTCTGAATACTTGTAGTGTTATGAATAATACTGTCTTTGGCTTTTCCTATCCAAACTACCTTGTTCCTTGGCCATTATTTAAGCTCCGATTTCAGGGTGGTATCCGGTGGTTCTCAGTGTTTCAGGGTATGCTAATAATTTTCTGTAATTCTATGCTAGTATAGTTTGAACATTCCCAAGATAAAAATTTCATTGGTATTCCTAGCATTTCTTGCCTCATTATGTAGTGCTGAGTCATGAGTGGCTGCTGAGTTACTAGCTTTCTCTTTTAAATATTCAAAACTGAGGCACATTTCTTCTGGCATGCTTTTGCTAAAATGTACATTGTGTTTGTACTTTGGTTTGTGGGTGATCTTCAGCTAACTTTGCCTCTTGTGTTAATCAGATTAAGAAGTTGAAGGAGCTGCGTGCCATGTTGATGGAGCAGGATCCTAATGTGGCTGTGATTGTTCGGAAGCTGGTCATGGTTTCTTTGATGGAGATATTCAAAGATATTGCGCCTTCTTACAAAATCCGGCCTCTGACTGAAGCAGAAAAGGCTATCAAGGTGAAATACCAGATCTTCCTAGAGTGTTATGGGTAGTTCAGATTTGTTAAAGTTATGCCAAATACTAATACTGATTTGGTTAATACGAATTTAAGTTTTGAGCAAAGGGTGACAAATAATTATTTGTGGAGATTTGGAAAATGTGACATTTCCAGGGGCAGAGGTCTTTGTTCTGGACCTTTTATTCTTACGTACTTCCTTCAGTAATTAGGTAACATGCTGGTGGTAATGGAGGGAAAAAATGGTATATGAAAGTAGTGTACCAAACCTGTGATGAAAGTAGTATACTAAACCTGTGTGCCTTTCATCATAAACTTTGGAATATGACAGTGTTTTGCATCACACTGAAGGGAACTATAAAAGAAGCAAATTTGGCATCATCATTACCCAACTGGCACAGATTTCTTTGAAATATGCTCAATAATTTGCTGAAGAAACGCAGAGTAACTTGTTTTCTGGAGCTTGTTTTAACCAATTCATTGGGAGGTTTCTTGAATGCAGTTTAGAGGCTCTAAAATAACATCTAGTTGAAAATTGTACTTTAGTCTTCATAAATGAAATAGGCCTAGTTGGAAAAGGCTCTCCGAGCACAAGAATGTGTATAGAAATGTGTAGAAATACTTTACTTTTAATATATTTCTAGGAATGTGTGTCCAGAAGAAACACTACTACTTAGATATCTAAGAATTGTTTTTAAATCTGTTTTGTTTTGTTTTTTGCCACTGGCAAATTTCAGGATTTAGCTCTCTGAATAAAATCTAATTTGTGTTATGTTTATAGGTTAAAAAAGAAACTCAGAAACTGAGAGAATTTGAAGAAGGCCTTGTAAGCCAGTATAAATTTTACTTGGAAAATCTGGAACAAACAATTAAAGGTACAGTCAGCACTTCCCATCCTTTTTTTTGGTAGTAAATGCAAAGTTGTTTGTGGCATCACAGTTAACCTCCTCTGATTGAATGCTGCCTTGTCTTTGAAGTATTACTTGCATGAACTATGCAGGAGAATGCCTACAGTAACTAAAAATGTAAATATTTAGATTTCCCCCTCCATTCTCAACAGTAATCACTAAAAATACTTTGTGCAGATTGGAAACAAAGGAAGTTGAAGAAAAGCAATGTCATCTCATTAAAAGCATATAAAGGTCTGGCAGAAATAGCAGTGAAGTGTCTGTGTGAGCTGCTTGTGGCCCTACCCCACTTTAACTTCCACAATAACATTATTGTTCTGATTGTTCCGCTCATGAATGATGCATCAAAAATGGTAAGTCATTTTCTGATTAGGGGAGCAGTTCTTGTCTTGGATGAAAAATAATCTATTTCTGAGCTTGTCCACAATATCCAGATCTTGTGGGCATATCTTTTCACTATTTTAAAGGCTGTATCCACTTTCTAGTTAGTAAATACCATCACCGTTAGCAGTGAGCTGTTGTCATGGACTTGGCCTTACAGGAGAATTTCTTTGAATTCACTTTTCAGATTTCTGAGCTGTGCTGTGAGGCAGTTAAGAAGCTCCTTAAACAAGACAAGTTGGGCTATGCTTCACTCGGTGTAGTTAAAGTAATTTCTGGCCTAGTGAAAGGTAGAAATTATGATGTCAGACCTGAGGTAAGAGTCTTTCTGTTATACTACAGAATTTTCTTCTGTCAATGGTTGAAAAAAAATCTGAAAGTTAAAGTTAGTTAGTGCAGCTGCTGGCTACAGACAAGCAGAATTTCCTCACTTGCTCAGAATGCAGCCAGGTTAGGAGTGGGCTGAGACAGAGGATTAGCAAAAGATACATGGGGCAAGGGAAGGAGGATGGGAGGAGGAGATCAGATCCCTATAGAGATGTGGGTTAAGTCAGGCAGGGAGACCTGAAGTGAGAGAGGCAAGTGGAGGAATGGGTAGAAATGAACAGTGTTCGGGAACAATCTGGGTGCAGAGGTGAGATATATAGGTATGAAGGAACAGGATGGAAGTAAATAGAAGAACGTTTGACCAGCAGAGCCCACTAGCTGCAATGGAACTAAGGGTTTCTTACGCTCCATTCCTCCATTGTGGATCACCTTTCATTGTGTTTATTTTATTTTACAATAGGTGCTAAAAGTATTTCTTCACTTAAGAATTAAGGATGTAGAATTACAAAAAGATTCTGAAGACATTGCACCCAAGAAAAAGTTCATGACTTACAAAGAGAAGAGGAAAAACCTTTCAAGAATGCAAAGAAAGGTATGACCTGTCCTTTCTCATGCTCTGTGGCATTGGTTTTATGTAGCAATTTGTTTTAGCAATGATTGCACTTCTGTTGCCATTGTTATCTGTCAGCATCAGTGATTAGTCTTTGCATTGAACATTTTATGAGGTTCTACAAGGAATTTAATTATCTTCCTGATATTTTCTCTTTCTGGTGTTGATAATGCCTTTGATTGGTTGCTTCTGATAGGAAGGAATATATCTTAGCTGGTTACCCTGTAGCATCACAGTGTGACTTAAGGAACTCACCAAGCATGAAAAATTTGTTTTCTGGATATCTTTGGAACATGGATATTCAGGCTGGTTGGAAACACGTAACTTGTTGTCTTAAAATCAATTGTATGTTTGCAGTGGAAGAAAGCAGAAGAGAAGCTGGAACGAGAACTCTTGGAAGCAGAAGCATCAGAAAGTAAAGAAAAAAAACTGAAGCTGGTAAGTAGTTTAGAAATTATTTTCCTATTTTTGCAAAGTAGCAGCCAGGTAACCAAGTGTCTCCCCTCCATCCCAGCCAGCATTCCATACCTCTAGGTAGCAATGACAGCTTACAAACATTTTGCCAGAGGTCTAGGTGTTAGTAAACCAGGCCCTCTCAGTTTACCTATTCCTATTTCCTTCTGTGCTCTGCAAAAAAAAAAAGGTATTTGAATCCATTGATACAGGTCCTCCAGGTGCCATGTTCCATGTGACACTATGGAATGGCTGTTGCCACTCTCTCAGTGTCCTTTAGGCAAAGGAGGAGTGCGACTAGCATGGACTAGGGGGAAGAGAGGCTGTTTAACTAAGAGTGCGTAAGGGGACAAAGTAGTGGGCAGGAGGGCAGGACTTGACCTTTTCATCATGACAAGAGCAGAGAGGGCAGTACCAGGACTGCTTTGGAAGCCTGAGTGCAGGCTTGGACAGAGAAGTATTTTCAGTTGAGTTTAAGTGAAGTAGAAATATCTGGTGTATCTTATTTGATTTTGTTTTCTTTCTCCAGCATACAGAGACCTTGAATACTGTATTTGTAACTTACTTTAGAATCTTGAAGAAAGCTCAGAAGTCTCCACTATTGCCAGCTGTACTAGAAGGTCTTGCAAAGTAAGAACCAAGTCCACCTTCTTTTGTGTGTGTTCGAAAAGACATGAGGGCACCAAAGGGATTTTTGATTTTGAAAAGAGATTTATAAGCAGTGACAAAAGATGGTCCCTGACAAGTGTGTTGAAATTCTTTTATTTCTCTGCTGAAATTTGCACTTACTTCTAAAAACATTTCGATGTTAATGATGTTAAATTTGCCATGATAGAATTGATGTTGATGCAAACCCAACAGGCTATGACATGATTCTGTTATTTCATCTGATTACTTCCTGAAGAATACGAGCATGTCTCTAATGCTATAGGGAAGCTGTGATTAGCACTTGGGCACTGAATCATCCATCTATGTTAAGATAATAGAAGTTCAGCATTTGATTTAACATTGCTTTTAAGCTGCGGATTTTGGCTATGCAAAATACTTTGAACTGAGTTTGCAGATAATGTCTATAGCGTAAAAGTAAAATTTTCTTTTATTCAAGGTTTGCTCATCTCATAAATGTGGAATTTTTTGATGACCTGTTGATTGTCCTCCATTCACTTCTTGCATCTGGGGTAAGTTGAGCTTGCTTTTATTCCAGTTTTCTTAAAATTATGTTCTTTAGGGTACTTATTCAGTTTTGTATTCTTAGGGTTTAAGCTATCGTGAGAGTCTTCATTGCATTCTCAGTGCTTTTCATATACTCTCTGGTCAAGGTAAGAGATCTTGGGAAACAAACTTTTGTTTAATAATGTCTGATAATTAATGGAGTAAATGTATTTACTTGGGATTATGTTAATAGGTGATGTTCTTAACATCGATCCGATGAAATTCTACACACATCTTTACAAGACACTGTTCAGCCTACATGCAGGTAACTTCAGATTCTTATTTTCAGTGTGTACTTAGATAATATTTATTCTGCTTGTTTGGTATCATAGCCTTAATCCAACGTTTAAAACTTGTAGTTGTAAACTACAGTTGTTTTAAGATATCTACCTTCTGAAAATGTTACTGTCATCTGCTTTAATCTACTTTTTTCTCAAGTTGCGCATTGCGCCACTGTAGTACAAATACTATAAGTATTATTGCAATGCGTGGTAACAGGTTCTGAGTATTTCATTAGGGAATGCCAAGTATGTGGTCTTAGGTAAGCATTTATCCTGTCCACAGTTTAAGTTGTTTGACTTCGTTATAATTGTTTCTTTCAAAAGCAATTAAAAAATTCCATTTTTTTCTCAAACTCTTTCCCTAACAGAAAAAAATCTTTTTTTTTTCTTATATATTTTAAAGAATAATTTCAATTTAACATCAGTTTTCTAAAATATCTGATTTATATTTCTGATGTTTATAATTCTGATGTTTGAATTTTCAAATCTAGATCTTCTGATAATTCTGAGAAGCTGTATAGTTAATGAAAAAAGATACTTACAAAGTTTGAAATTAACATTATTTTCATTAACTTCATAAATGCATATTCAGTGAGAGGAAATACTGATAAAAGCATTCTACAAGTCTGGATGGGTAAAAGACTAAACCTTTGTACCATTTAACATTTTATAAAAGATAATCTCATGAATGCACTTATTTAGGATTAAAACGCTAACTGCTTCTAATGTTTAGACATTTTTTATGAAACAAGTATTTTATTAGAAAGGAGCACAGAGACAATGATACACTTGTTCTGTTCAAAGCTGGACTATTTTTGTCAAAAAAGGGTGAATGCTTATGTCTGTATCGCATTAGTGATGTGCTTGAACCCCTTAGCTTTCATGATGTTTCTCAGGTTTCAGTGTACAGTCAATGACAGAGTATTTAGCTGTACTTTCCTCAAAATGGTTATTTATTCTTTGTATGAAATCCTGTTTTTGAGGTGGTACCAATGATGATATAGGGATTGTGCTCCAGTGCCTGGATGTCATGTTTGCCAAGCGGAGAAAGCAAGTTTCCCAGCAGCGAGCTCTTGCTTTCCTGAAGCGACTCTCCACACTTGCTCTTCATGTACTTCCAAATTCCAGTGTTGGGATCTTGGCAGCAAACAGGATATTAATGCAAGTAAGTTTTACTTATCGGAACTTTTAGCTTACTGGTTAAAGGGTATTGGATTTTTTGACACTGATATTATGCAGAATGTTTTGAACCTTCTTAAGCAAGAACAATTAAAACTGAGGATCCTTAAATACTGCTGATACAGAATAACATGGAATGAGCCCTGAACTTGACCTAACCATGTTAGAATTGGATATGTAATGTAAGCAACTTAGTCCTTTTTTTTTTCTGTTGTAGACTTTCCCAAGGATGGACCTCTTACTGGACAATGAATCTCAGGGCAGTGGAGTTTATCTTCCAGAACTAGATGAACCAGAACATTGCAATGCTCAGAACACAGCTCTATGGGAGCTGCATTTGTTGCAGGTTAGTGAGTAGCTGAGTGATTTGGGAAGTAAAGGTCAGCAGTAAATAGGTGCTAAATGTTTATATGGTTTACCCAAATAGCATACATGGGTCTACAGGTTTACCAATCAATTCTGGCCCACATGAGCCTATTCCATACAAAAACGAAGAGCAGCATGGTGATATAAGGTAAGACTGAGCTCAGAAGGGGATGTTATACATCCCCTATGATAGCGCCACACTGGATCTTAGTGCAGGTTGCCTAATAAGACTCCTTTGGAGACTTTTTCAGTCTGTTAAGTTCTCTTGCATTCCAGCCCTTCTCTGGGGCAGAGCTGACACCTTGATCTGTCATTCCAGCCAGGGTGCAGAGTCTGGGACAGGGGGAGGGCTTCCGCTGCCCTTTCTCCTGCCTTCTGGGAGTAGGAACTAAATTAACTGTGGACAGTTACATTCACAGCATAACGCATGACGTGCTAGTGAATAAATGTATGACTGGGTGTTCTCATTTACTTAACCCCAGAAACTTACTGATTTTGTGGTGCTCAGTTTTTCTGTGTAAAAAAAGCAGAATTTTCCATCTTGACAAAATGGAAATAAATGTATCCATAGATAAATACATTATCCCTTATCTCTCAGTTTCTTGTTTCTTTCAGAGACACTATCATCCAACAGTGCAGAAATTTGCAGCTCACCTTATTGCTGGAGCTCCAACTGAAGGCTCAGCAGCTCTTCCACTTGATTTGAGCCAACGGTGAGTTATCAGAGAGCTCTATTTTTAAAAATAGTGCCTGAAAAGAAGCTGTTGCTCCTACTTTATTAAAGAAATGCCTAAAAATAATTATCCATAAAATGAAAAGATTTTGTTCTTCAAATTCACTTCCTTTGTTTTTCTGCCACTACAGAATGTTGGCTGCCTTTTTTTAATTTAAGGCTTGTTGCCAGGCTGTTGACCAGGGTAAAAATCTGGAAGTGCAGTGTGCTTTCTTCCCATGGGAGCAAATAGCTGCATTTCCTCAGTAGCAGCCCTGATGTGCATATATATCAGGATCACTGAACTGTAGCTGTCCAGTGTAAACTGGAAACTAAGTAAGTTGCAGCATAAAGTCCCTAGTATGTTAAAACAAAAGAACAGCCATCCTGGTTCTTGCTCTGGGAGGTGAAATGAACAGTCTGCTCTAATGCACTCTTCCTGTGCCTCACATAACTAACTTCATAGACCTCTATCATAGAATAATAGAATAGTTGGGGTTGGAAAGGACCTGAAGATTTCATCCTCGCTGCCATGGTTAGGGACACCATGGTTAGGGACACCATGGTTAGGGACACCTTGCACTAAACCGTGCTGCCCTCCATCTGCCTTCTCTTCTGGCTGAAAAGATCCAGCCCAGACGGGAGCTGTTTGTACTTTTCAGCATCTTTGTTGCCTTTTCCTGAACTTTTACCAATTCAAGTGTTTCAAGATGAGGAAATTGGAGACTCCGATGCAATATTTGAGATGCAGGTGATCTGTGGATTTATACACTGATGTAACTATTTTCCATTCTGTTCTCTGTTTCTTTTCAACTCCAAACAGCATTAAGATCACAAATCCCAGGAAAGTATCTAGCATAACAAGATAACAAGACTTTTTTTCCTTAAGTGATGGTGGTCAGCTCAGAGCCTGTTGTTTTTATATGAAGCTGAGATTGCTTTTCTCTGGGTTTTTTCACTCTTAAGTTTCATTTGCCTTTTTACTGACCACTTCATACAGTCTATCTGCAGTTCTTTACAGGCAACTCATTCTTACTGTCACAAATAATTTGATACCCTCCAGCTAATATTTGAGCATGTTGAAAAGCCCATGTCCTGGCACAGACACTGTGGAAATCCATAGGTTCTTCTTGACATGGTAAAAATCCATCCTCTCTCCTGTCCTCTGTTTCCTATCTTTTAACCAGTTCTTCTCCCATGTGATGATGGTATTCCCTCTTCTCCCATGGCTGCTTGATTTTCATAAAACCCTTTGGTAAGGAACTGTTGGAAATTGGAGCAGATTGGATCAGCTAGATAATATTTATCTATGTATTTTATTTATTTTTACTTTTTTTTTTCTTTTTTTTGTTTGCTTGCTTGTACAGGGCAAGCAGTGACTGCTTGGAGCTCCTGCAAGCCAGTAGAACAGTTTTTTTGTATCCCATTTCTTGCACCTCCAACTCAGTATTTAAACACATTCTACTTGCTTTTACTTGTATTCTTTTCCAGCTTGTTGACTTCCAGTCTTTTCCAGGTGATGCTCCTTACTCTGAGGAGTTCTCTTAAAGCGTGATAGAGGGTGTGAATGGTGTGTGTGTGTGAGAAATTGCTCTTGATTTGGTGATTGATTATTTGAAAATGTGTCTAATACTGTTTTTCTTTCACTGTGGTTTTTGCTGTAGGCCTGCTACAGAACATTTTGAGGCATACAGTATGAGAGGAATGACCTTTAATCCTCCTGTTGCATCAGTAACACCCAGAAGAAAGGTACTGTTTCATCCCTCTGTGTGCCTTTTTTAATCACAATATGCCAGTATAGCCTCGTATCTATCTGCTGGCTCACTATGCAGGCTCACTAGGCATTAGCACACTTTTTTTGGCTTTCTGGTTTCTGCACTTTCTGTTTGAAGTGGGTTTTTTTTAACTGGCATTATAGAGCACTGACTGTAAAGAAGGAAGAAAAAGCTGTATGCATAGTTCCACCTCCCATAGCATCAATTAATGTAGCAAGGTGAATGTGGTAGCTGTTACTTTACATTATCTATCTTATCTTACGCAGTTTGCAATGGTTCAGTGTAGATTTCTTGTCCCTCTTCTGTAGTGATGAGCTAATGTCTGTTCAAAAAGCAGTAATAAAGAGCCAGCATTCTTCCCCCAGTGTGAGTAGTTGGCAGGACAGCTGGATTTCCAGAGCATTTGATTCTGTAGAAGGATACTTACCCCCATTAGTGTCACGTTACAGCTTTAAAGTGTAAATTTGAAGCGAACAAAGAGTGAATGTATAAATTGGAGAAATGGGTGAACGCTTTTTAGAGCCTCAGCACTTAATGTGTTCCAGATCCAATCTCCATTAAATGTCCAGTGAGTGGTGTGTCCTTTAAAAAGTGATCATTAATTTTTTTCTTCCTCATGAAAACATTATGACTTATTAACCTTGTTAGTGCCTTCAGTTTGTAACTCGGTAATGTCAGCTAAAACCTTGAGAGCACAGGTTTTTTCCATTGTAGAGAACCACTTTCCGAAAACTTATTTCTACTTACTCTGTCCTTTTAGAATGACTTCTTGACGTGTTTGCTCTGCTGGGGTGTTACGTTAGCAGCTCTAACAGAACAAGGCTGAGAACAGCAGATAGGAGAGACATTTGTTTAGTGCTTGATTATGGAAATGCACAAGCTCTTTTAGGTAGCAGAAACAAAGAGGAAGCTAACCGACAGAAGAGACTGTCCATAGGTGTCTGTAATGGACATAACTGCTAATTTAAGCTATGCATGGAAAACACACACTGGTCTTGTTTAGTAATGGAACTAATATTTTGTAATTTTCAGGACACATTCTCACAAATGGATTCATTTATAGATGAAGAGCTAAACAACCAGCTTCAACAACACCACAGTGGGACTGTTGTTCAAAAGCTCTTGGATTTTGCTAAGCACTTGAAGGAATCATCCTTGTTGTAGGTGTATCTGTCAGTCACGTTCAGTTGGCTTCTTAATTACAGAGAAAGACTGGAAGAAATTTCCACTCACCATTAAAGGAATTCAAGTAGGTTATTGTGTGAATATAGAACCACATAAAATATGTAACAGCAGTTTTTCACACAGTTCCAACCACTGAGCTCATGTTCTCAAAACTTGGGAACCAGAATGAACAGTCAGTCATATTCAGAATTTTAAAAAGATACAAACCCGGGTGATTTTAAAATTGTCTGCACCCATGCATTATAGTATTTTTGTTTATATATTTTTGATTTTTCTAGCAGAATATAGGTATAGGTATGTATTTCTGAGAAATCACTGAGTTGTGTTGCTAACTTAATAAATATTTTTGAAATTTTAACATAATTTTGATTCCTTTGATGTTTAAGATACCTTGAGATTTGGCATATGTGTTGTGTTTTTTGTTTTCCTTCTGATGTCTCCTAACCGTTTACCTCATCTTGAAATGATTTTGCATTTGGTGGGGTCTTTTTCACCTCTGATGAAAAGGAGGTTATTGAATTCCACTTTTTAGTATTATCCAGGCTAGTTCACCAAATTTCAGGTAGCTAAACAAATTCACAAATACTTTTGGAATAGACATCTATCTATAAATAGAATAGAAAATAAGTATTTTACTGTGTGGATTACGAAACTGCCAATGTAATACATGTGCTTCTCTCTGGTTAGATTGCCGTTCCCACCACTTCTGAGTGGTTGTTTTCCGCTAAGTGTCTGCAAATGTGGATGTGATTTCAATTCTGAAAAATTCCAAGGTGATCACTTGCCAGTACTTTTTCAGTTCAGGAAGGCAAAAAGCAAAGAGTCAACATCGTAAACCATTTATTTTTTTTTACAACATATACAAATAAAAGTTTATTCTTCAAGTCAGCAGAGAGAAAATAGTCCAGGTGGAAAAGTCACTTTTAAAATTGCTCATTTTACGTAGTTTCCAAACAATAGAAAGACTGGCACATAGTAATGTATTGTCAGAATACTTTGACAGAATGCTTGAAGAGGCAGAGGAAGACAACTGTACAACTGAGTAAGTCATTCTGAAACATCCTATTTGTCTATTGGAGCAAAGTCTATTTGCTGCTATTTATCTTTGTGTTTAATGTGCTAACTCTGCCAAATGTCTACCACTATTGAAGTTATTTATCACAGACAGGAAGAAATGCCACCATATTACATTTAGTGGGTTACTTTAAAAGAAAACTGAGGTTCAGAGTGAAATAGTAACAGGCAGTGATTAAAAAACAAATGTTAATTGAAGTGTTTGGAGGCCTAAAGCAGAATGGACAGTTCAGTTTCAGAAGCTGCAGACTCAACCTTCTGGCGACATGTAAAGCTACCAGCAAGTTGTTCTTTTTTAAAGACAAACTATGAATGTAGGAGAATGTGTTCTTCAAGAATTCAGATATTTCCATGTTAAAGTCTTTAATACTTGACACATGATTTCTAGAAGCAGATGGCTTTCTAAAGATGGATATTGAGATTCTTCATCTAGTCCTATTTGTAGCAATAAAAATAATGTGCTTAGGTTTCAAAATTAAAACTGACATAGTATTTGCTATTATTCTAATTGCTAAACTTGGGATTAGTAATTAAAAAACAGGAAAAGCATCAGGTGGTAGGAGGTACCTCCTGATGTGCCTCAGTTCCTGCAAACCAACTTGTATTGCAGGGTGACCAGGACCTGTGACTGCCCAGCTTCTATCCCATACAGTCATGTCACTGCATGCAGCAGATGCTACACAAGGGAAAAATAAAGTGGTAGAAAAGCAACAGTGGTTTTAAAATAGTATAGAGTAAAATGCTACTCTATTTTTGCCAATGGGCAACAGAGCATGAGATTTTCACCTGTAAACTGTGCAGCGTGAGGCTCTGCTACTACTTGGAAACTGCATGTTTCTGGAAGGTGTTGGTTATTTACATTCCTTTCTTCCAAAATTTATCCTGGAAGTTGCTTCCTGTAAATAATTTGTCATGTATAAATGAATGTATTTTCCTAATTGATGGCCATGCCAAGCCAAAAGCACAGAAAGGGACAAAGTTATTTTGTCAGTCTTGCTGTAGGAATGTGGGGACAGGAGTTCCTGCAGCCATAAAATCTGTAGCTAAGCAGAATAAACTTTCCTATAAGAATAATAATTCAGCACATGAAATCTGTACAATTGGGTTTTCATAAAAGAAAAAAAAAGTTTAATGCTTCAGAAGTGTATTTCGTTATTAGGATATGTGGAACCAACATAAAAGGAAGGATGCTATTTTCTTTTCTAACTTCACCCCAAAATATATCAAATTTTACCAACAAAAGTATATTTGGATGTTTACCAATAGCTAAACTTGAAATTAAGCAGTGTGTGTATATTAATGAAAATTCTGGAACAGTGTAGTTAGCCTTACACAATTCCAGTTGTCTACCTGCCTATGAAGTTGGGTTTTTTTAACAGAAAGACGAATACTTTGCTGTTCTCTTTCACTGTGATAAGCAGCAGCAAAAGTAGCTTTAGGCTCTGACTGATGAAGAAGATACTTAAACTATTCCCACAGCTACAAAATGATTGTATTAGAAGAAATAGTACAAACCTTCAGGCTGCTGTTTGTTGGACCTGTGTTACACACTGTGACTTGGCTACTGTTGTCCCTTCATTGCCCAAAGGGTTTTTTTTTCTTCTTTTTAGCTCTGTGACAGAAAACTGTTAGTGCATGGTTATCATGGATGTAAGAACTTTCTATGTTGAATCTAATGAATTAGCAAGTGTGTCTTCCAGGCTCCTATGATACTACAGGTGATGTTAAGAAAGGAAGCCAGTAGGGTCAGGCCCTGTAGAAAGTATTCTTTTCTAAAATGCCATAAAAACATCAAAAGAAATAACTTAGTGATGTGACACTGCTGCTGTGTTAAAATAAGAGAGAATGAAACTAACATTTAAACCAGTTGCATTAGTTGAATTGTGCAGTAGGTGGATGTAAGTATTTCCCAGTAATTCCAAAGTAGTCCAAAGCAAACTGCCTATCAACCTATGGGTAGGCTCACTTCTAACAAACATTTTTACTCAGTATCAGTCCTGTGTGATGCTTGTGCCCTGGGGGTGGGGTGAGAAAGTTGTACCTCGTGCTTACAGGGGCTGGATAATCAGAGCTCATCATTCCTAAGTGAAGAGGCTGAGCTAGGGGGTGGGGTTTTTGGTTGGATCGTACTGCTGAATTGCAATGTGCTCTTCTGCTACATCAGGGCTGAAGATAAGCAGTGGGGAGCACATGGCCTCTGGGAGGACAGGTGATGGGGAAACTTGTCTTCTTTTGTGTGCCTGTGGTTATTTTTCCTGAAAACTGGAAATGACCTCGAGGGGGCACTTTTTTGCTTTGCTAATGGCTACTTTGTAGGAATGCTCTGTAGCATAGTGAAAGACTTCATGGCTGCTGGTGACAGAATGCAGGTTTTGCTGGTTGCTTGTACAGCAGTTCATAACTTTTTGCTTTATTTAATTTTCTAATTATTGGTGGGGGAGGTTGGTTGTCATGGGACTACTGCCTGTAACTTCTTTACCTTTCATCCTTGCACTATCAAAAGTAAACCTCATTTTAGTTACAACTGCTTTTCTGTCCTTTGCCTGATGCAGCCTCTCACTTAGGAGCAGCAGCATTTTGTGCTGGAGTGCTAAAGTTGATGTGGAATAACAGTGCATGAATCGCTCCCTGTATTCATGGATTTTTTGACTTAGTCACACCAGGTAATCAAAATGCTTTCTTTAGGAATTGGTCTAGGGAGACAAAACGTGCACAGAGCAAATCTTTCACTATATTTATGCTCCTTGTGGAAAATTAGTGTGATGACTGATTTCAGCAATTGCTTCATTTGGGCCCCTGTAGGTGGGTATGGACTGTTTTAACTAAACAAACACATTAATAACTCCCATGAAGGAAAAAAAATAGACAACCACAGCTAACTAACTTACATATCAAACGACAAATTCAGCAAACAAAAACCAACAGTGTTTCTATGTAAACAAGAATATCAAGAATTATAGCATAAAAATTCTTTATACTCTCTGGGTTTAACAGGCAAATAAAAAGACATTTCCTGACTGTATGGAAAATGTATTTTGAAATGTTAATTAAATTCATCAGTGCATTGATTTGAGTTTGGTCAGTTTGGGGTATTAAACATCTTGTGCTGAAAAGAAACAACCAGAAGAGTTAAAACATTTTTTTCCTCTAAATCTAGAGAGAGGTAAAAGTTTTGCATTTTCTAAATAGTAGCGTATGATAAATATATTTTACAATGGCATGTACTTTGGAACATGACAATAAATATTCTTTCTTTAAACATAAGCCTGGAAAACTAGAATTTATAAGAAGAAAACGTTGTTCTTTGTCAAAGTATCACTACCTGTTAGGTGCACTTAGCTATTGTACATTATTTTGTTGAAGTAGATAAACCATAAATAATTAGAGCGTTTTGTGCATATTCACCAAAGTTAAACAGAAATGCAAAGGAAGTTACAGTATATTTAAATCTCTTTACAATCACTTAACACAGTGTTTAACTGAAATCTTCAGGTGAAAGTGCACTATTTTAATATAATACACATAAAAGAACACTCTGGTTCTCTGCCTTCAGTTTCCTAGTGGCAACTGGCTAAAATTAGTTTAAAAAGGGGAGGGCGATGACGCGTGTTTGTTTATAGCATGCAGTCCAAGAACACTTCGTCATCCGCCTAGCGAGAATCTGCAGATGTGAAGATACAGGAAGAGAAGAATCTTCCGATAGCTGACAGGCATCTTTCCAATCTACACCTTTCTTCCTACTTAGGATTCCCAGGTTCTGGATGCTAATCTAGCAGCAGTGCCTGGATAAAGCCTATATAGGCCAGGGCACACAATTGCTGACCAGTTCAGTCCGCAGCAGGCTCCTTCCAAGGCACTGCAGAAGGATTCAGTGATGTAATTTCCAGTTTTCAAAAATAAAAGAAATAAACAACAGAAGTGGGAATGTGACTGGGATCTTTCCATAATTTACTTTGCTTTCCTGGAATTCATCTGATTTGATGATTTAGGGGTTTTATAGTAGCTGAGTAATAGAGTGTGAAATTTGTCCCTTCACATTTGAAATATTTTGCAAATGAAAATATTACTTGAATTTTGTTAATTTAATGACTTGGCAATAGTATGAAAATGAATCTCAAATAATGCTCTAATAATTAGGTGTACATGGGAAAAAATGTAATCTTAAATTGGCCATATATGGGATGGGATTATCAACAATGAAAAAGATTATTCTTCATTTACTTTGCTGCATTATTACATTGCTGCAGCTTCTCAGATGATACCTCAATGCTGTAGCAGTACTGTGTAAATATCTGGCTAGTGTATGCCAGCAGACAAATTAAATGTGCTACAACAGGACAGTGTTTTGTATTTCGTTTAGTTGATTTAAGTCAAGCAAAATGGAAGAAACTGAGTAGATACAGACAGGACATTAAAAATATTTAAACATTTCTGTCAAAATTTCCAGAGAGAAATTAACACTATCAACTTATTTTAGCTACAAAGGACATTGTCAATCCTGATGCTTTCATTATATGCATGTAATAACAGAAGTTCTGTTGTATACTTCTATTTACTTTGACCCAGGGCAAAAGACTAACAGGCCATTGTTATTTAAGCACAGTTAGCTGATTAAAATGCATACTATAAAATCAACCAGGATCCAACATTTTAGTTTTGTTTTTCAAATGGGCAGAGAAAGTGGATGAAATCCCAGTCTTCACACCATGCTGTAGCAAATGCCACAATAAATAACTGGAGACCATACTGTCTATGCACACCAATGGGTGAGCCTTTTCTGGATCTTCCTGTCAGTCCCTTCTACCTCACTATGATTTAACCAACTCCAACTTTGAAAAAAGTACTCTGTAAATCATATATTAAATGATTGCTCTGTTAGAATCAGTATCACATACCTGAATCGATCGATCTCTTGGCAGTGGTGGTTGCTATTCCGTAATGTCACTAAAAGTCAAACTGCACGCAGACCTTTCATCTTTGCCCTGTGGATCGTCTGGTGAGACCTGCAGGGGTAGCGACATGAATCCGCGGTACTGCTTACTTGACTTGGTTAACTTCTTGAGCTCACTGGTAAAGGAAATGCCTTTCCTTTTGTCATCTCGTGCTGCCTGTAGAGAAATAAATTGCATCACTGAAGTGGTCTAACAGGCTGTTCATAGCTGTGAAACATGGAATTAGTACAAAAACACTTAAAATATTTCTATTCTGAGCAGGCCTCCCTTTTGAAATTCCGTGTGGCTGTGCTTTCATAGCCAAGCACATTCTGATTGTTCTGAATAAATTAATTGAAAATTATGCATTGTCAAAGAGATGTTGAGCAGATTTGGTATAAACTGATACAAAAATCTGTGCTTATGGCAGCTACTTAAAAGCAACAACTGCTGTGGGTTGGTGGCATCTGCTGGAAAGAACACAGCTTCTCCCAGCAGGCATGTCCGTCATTCCTGCTGTTCTCCAAAGCCTGTGATAAAGCAAAGCAACAGAACAACTCTTTCACTGGGCAGGAATAAAGGAACTTTATTCCAGTAGTTCTTAGGTTCTGCCTGTTTAACTAGTCCTGCTTTCCTGTGATGGGGAGCATGGCATGCACAGCCAGAAGATTTTGAAAAACAGAAAGCTGGTAGCAGAAGATAAAGGTTGTCGCAGGATTTGCAGGCTGTGAGGGAATGGGGTTGCTGGACGTAACTTGATGCAGTCTGGCAAAGAAAAAAGTAAGGAAGTTGCACAGAAAAGAGGAATCTGCTTTTTGTTGTAGTCTCTTCTCCGTGTCCACCCTCATGCCAGTTGTGTCTCCCTTCCATTGAAAACAGGTTCCCATTAAGCTGATCGTACACCATCTATAAAACCTGCTGCAAAGTATTTTATCTTTTACCTGAACTTGTTCCTTGAGCTTAAGGATAAATTTTCCTGCTCCCTTCCACTTGCTTTGGGCATGAAACACACACTCTTGATCAGAGAGAATCCTCTGAGATGGTTTAGATATAGAGGACTTTTTGTTTGCTGGCTCTTTTGTCACCTCTTCCAACAGCACATAATCGCTTGGATTTGGATTGCTCAAAATGCTGTAGGAGTATTTGGCTTTGCAAAGAGTCTGTTTAAAAGCAGAAAAAAAAGAAGACAAAAAGAAAGCATTGCTTCAGATTCAGGTTACTAAACAGATTCCTCAGCTAGTGCTGAGAACACACCCCACCTTATCTTGTGTGAAACCAACCTCCACCCTACTTGTTTCAGTCCTACTACACGGAAACGCCTCTTACCTGCTGTATGACATCCTGAGCTGTGCTGAAACGGGGAGCTTTGATGACGGTGCGTGGTTGCTCTGGGGAGACATCATGTACCTGAACAAAGAAACTGTCATCCTCAGAGCTGATGGCTGCATCTTCCTTTGCTTCTTGAAAGATGTTTCTCTCATTTAAATTCTGTAGAAAAAAGGAGAGACAAATTCGTTTCCTTCAGAGAAGTAACTTAGAGCTGGAGGTCACAAAAGGTTTTTATCACATGAAAATTGAACACTGTGCTGTTGCCCCAGCTTTTATTTCATTAAATGCAAGTCTTCCACATAGAAGATTTGACAAGCCACTGTTGCTGATAACAAATCAATTTGTTTCTAAAAACAGTGTCTACAATGCACTTCATAGTTGGCACGGAATGGAGACGTGCATAGTTCTACATCATGCAAAACCAGTCACTTAAATCTTTTATTTCCTTTATGTTTGCATTTCCTTACGTATGCAAAATCATGTTTTGTAATGTAATGGCAGCAGTATGATGGGAGGTGGTAGAACGTCCTTTTCTCTGCTTGTCTCTGCACTAAAGCCAGAAGAATTTAGGCAGCAAGGAGTCTGAGTGAACACTGTCACATGGGACAAGAAGGTGGCTGCTTCTCTGTCCTTTGTCAGGCTCCAGGACTACTGCACATTTTAGACAGAATTCCTCCCTGCACCTTCTCTCAGATTATGCATTTCTCTCCAGCCCCTTGTAAAAGAGCTTGAATTCATATGCTGTAAATATGGGCTGTGTATCACACCCTGCAAGTGGACCTGCTCCATGTTTCTCCATGTAAATTTGCAGCTTCTTTTCTAGCTTCAAGATGTGAGGCTCCTATCTGCAGAAAGGCTCAAAACTACAGGCAGTGCTTTGAGGTCCCACCATCACAGGACAAAACTGCAGTATGATTTTCACATATATGAAGACAGATTCTAACCCAGGTTTCCTGAAAGAATGGGGTTTGGCAGTGACACACTTGTGGTCACATGCACTTACAAAGTAAATATTGCAGTTCATTAAGTAGGCTACTATTTCCACAAACAAATTTATGCCTGGTGATTTATGCTCAAAATGTTAGAAATAGAGTAAAACAACATAAAGAATTGCAAAATAATAATGGTAATCTGAAAAATTGCAATTTTATCAAAAGTTGTATAAAAATAATCAGTTAAAATATTGTCATGGGTTCAGCAGCAGCAGTCAGTTTTCTCCTTCTTGGTAGCTGGTGCAGCGCTCTGTTTTTGACTTTTGGCCTGGATACAGTGCTGATAACACCAGTGTTTTCAGTTACTTCTTGGTAATGTTTTGGTCTGGCCAAGGACTTTCTGAGTCTCAT